>JBAMJR010000140.1:5865000-6085000 GCA_038501785.1 Myoxocephalus aenaeus
ATATTAGCGCGTTATTAACGGCGTTAACGCGAACCAATTTTAACGCCGTCAATTTTATTAACGCTGTTAACGCATTTTAATTTTTCAATTTCTTTCTCGCGAGCACCACGCCGGATGTAGCTCAACCGGAAGCAAAACAATAGGCACACCGTTTGGGCTTGGAAGCTAGGCTAACGTTACGGTTTGAAATGAATGAATGGTGAGCGCGAGAAGGCAAAATGAATGATAAGACGCTAATGAATGGAAAGTTTACTTTCAAAAAGTTGTCCGATGGTTCCCTTGACAAGACCAAAGTGGTATGTGCCATTCGTCATTGTGAACTGAGCTATCATCGTAGCCTATCCAGTCTGAAACACCACTTGATGGCCAAGCACACAGCTGATGCTAACTCTGTCATAGCCAGACAAGAATGGATGACTTCAGACAGAAACACATGGACACCACAACGAAGGGCAAACTTAATTTTATTTTGTAAACCCTTGTTTACCTGAAATGTGCACTTTATAATTTTATACCGCCCTGTTTGGCAGTTGTTTTTCAATAAAATAAAACATTTGCATAAAGCAAGCCAATCCACTTTTTCCATGTTGATAAGAGCATTAAAATGAAGATTATTTTTTTTTAGATTAATCGCAAGTTAACTATGACATAAATGCGATTAATCGCGATCAAATATTTTAATCGTTTGACAGCACTACTTTTTATACAATAATGGTTCACCTTTGCACCGAGTCCACAGCACGTGGACAAGCTCACCGTGTCTGTTTGCATCTCACCTGTCGACAAAGTGTTGGCGAAGAGACTCCCGCCCAGTGATGGGCCTGTTGAGGCTGCTGCTGTGGTCATTGTTGCGCCACCAAGACCAAGGTTGAAGGCTACTGCAGGCTGCTGTGGAGCTGTGGCTGTCAGGACAGAGCCAAATGATAAACCTGCCCCTACAGGGGCTGCTGAGGAGGTCGAACTCGTCGTGAGGGAGAAGGGTGTTGCTGAGGCGGTGGGCTTGTTGAAGGCCATGCTAAAGCCAGTGGCTGCACCTGTAGCGGCTGGGGCACCTGGGAGAAAGTACATAGAAATCAAGTTTCATTTGCTTTCCAAGATATTGCATGAAAAATATTCCCCAAAACACAAACATACCTAATGTAAGGCCTGTAGTGGGGGCAGTGGCACCTAAAAGAGAACCACATCCCAACATAAGAGGTGCATATAACATAATGTATGGTGTACAAGTGTACATTAAACACATAATTAAAAGTCACTGTTTGCAATAGGCTTGGTTTTCTATCTGTGTGACATCGTTACTTGAGGCAGGTGTGTTGAAAGAGAATCCAGTAGGTTTCTGACCAAAAAGATTGCCTCCAAGACCAAGAGATGGGGTGGTGCCGGTGGCAAGGGTTGTGGCTGCTGTCCCCAGAGCAGATCCCATCGAGAAGCCGCCAGCATTGGCCACAGGTGCACTAACCATCGAGAAGCCGCCAGTATTGGCCACAGGTGCACTAATGAGGGAAAATGCAGTACATTCAGTCACATAAACACAGTTCTTCTATGACCCAAGAGTCAAGGGGCAAACTATGAAGCAAGGGCTAACAGTGATGCAAACTGTTCTTCTTCAACAGAACTTGGATGAGCTACTTGATACTTTTTTTTTTTTTCTCTTAAACGTCAGACGTTTACTTGGCATATCAAAATGAAAGCTGTGATGCCTTCAAGGTCCTTCTGCATACGAATGTCAAGCCAAATGTGTCGATGCTCAACAGGACAATCCACATGAAACGTTACACAACAGAAGAACAGAACTTTGAACTGAAAACAATCTCTCGTTCGATCGCTAACGGTTCACCAACACACGGATGTACCGTTAACGATAACGTACCCAGACGACGTTAGAAAGTCATGAACATTGTGCTAACTAGCTACCTGCTAACGTCAGGTTTACTCTGGCTATGCTAACATTAGCCAAGTCGGCTTTTTGAAATATATAATTACCTGGCTGGAGCCCCAAATGCAAATCCCCCACCGGTGTTGGTGGAACCGAGGGTCCCCGCTCCAAAGTTAAAGCCAGACATTTTGTCTTATTAGGTTCACATTCAACACCAACTTTCGATTCGGTCTTCAGGCACTCATGAAGACGCTCAGAGAGCCAACCAGCATCCCGGCTAACACGCTAGCTAGCTTTGAAAGATGCCCGCGTAAGGGCCAAATCCGCGTTGTTGCCTTTACTGAAAAACACAATACACAATGTCGGCTTTCCCAAAAATTACTATCGACAAAATTGGGAAATGTTCAGCTGTCGCGCCCCTCTAATCGTTTTTATGGTTTATAACGCTGTCAAATTTCGCAGGATGAGTTGTCGCATGGTGTTAGTTTTCCTATTCCCCGCCTGGTATTTCCTGAAAGCTATTGCATTCTGGGAAAAAAATAAATAAATGTAAACTACATTGCCCAACGTCCCTATCGCTGTTTTTGTGTCGCGTGATGCCTCACACATGTGCGGTCCCTTTACAAAAACTTCCCGACCTTGCTTTCAAAATAATACACGCCATTTGAGACCTGTTAAAAGAGTACGTCAGGTAACATTTATTAATAGCATATTATAAACTGAAATAATTTGGGGTTTTAAGGTTATATCTGCATTAGCACACACATCTATTTTGGAGACCATTATTACTTCAGTTTATTTGCGTGCATATATGCGTGCACACATGGTGCACTTTCCTAAATGGTAAAGTTGGGCGTCATAAAGCCAAAACAAACGTATACAACTTCCTTCGTGATTCAGACCTACGTGAAGTCGTGCTTTTACTTTGAAAAGTCCGCAACGCCAAGTGTTGACGTAATTGCCCGGACCTTGACGCGGATGGAGGAGTAGAATAATTGCCAATAAACACATAGCGTATGCCTCCGACAAAAGTGCAGGCGATTTGTGCAGCAAATTGACACAACAAATGCCCAATGATACATTTGTTGCCAGAAGTCGTCGTGTGAAGCTTTGCAGTCGCTGACAGCTGTTTGGACTCGGTGAAATGGAGCACATCCGAACGCCAAAGGTAGCTAACAGCTCTAACCTAGCTCATCGCAAATGGACAGGAAACAGTCAGCAGCTCGGCCTGTCTAGCTGGGATTTATCCAATGTTCGTGTGTTTACGTTTGTCAGATATCTTTATCAAGGCTCGCGTTAAATTGCGCGTGGATCTAATGGCACAGATGGCGAGCGGGTGTCGCCAGAAGTGTCCGACGTGACGAGCATCGTTGAGCTGTTTGTTTTCCCTCCCCGAACAGCAAATAGTTGCTCTCTCTTTGAAATGTTACTACCTGCACGCCCTGTGATTGATTGAGTTACACTACCAAGCCAGGCAGTGCATCCAGTGTGATTTGAAACTCCACGAGGAGAAACCAAACTACATCCAAGCATGATGGCATGTTGACAGACCCATCGGATGTACACTAGGCTGCACACCTGTACGTCACATAGTGTTTGTAGGCACCTAACCCAAGTCTCACTTTTTATGATCGGGACAGTTTTCCTGCACATACAAACAAGGCAGACCCTGTAGAGTCTCTAGAAACCAAGTGGCTGGTGATGTCTATGGGTTGGATACTGACAGTGATTGGTTGTTCAGGGTTAATTTATTGTCATTCTACAACACAGGGTTGCACCACGAAACACACACACACACACACACACACACACACACACACACACACACACACACACACTTATATATTGCACCCTTGATGGCTTCAGGTGGCTTTCCATTGAAATAAATGTACAACACATATCCTACATAAGCTGTTATAGCTCACAGGTTGCAACATGCTTTTTAGGCCAACACCTAAAATCTTCACACACACACACACACACACACACACACACACACACACACACACACACACACACACACACACACACATGTATGTGGGTGTAATCATGTGATGGGTGTGTATGTTGACAGGCTTTCTTCATGCCGTAAGGGAGCTGTGTGACCTCATTGTGGAGGCTCCAGGATGGTCATACATTACAGTGCACCCCATTGTTTGAGAACATAGTTTCCTATAGAATGACAGATCTTATAGGTGACGTGCTGGGATCCGGCGTGTGGGATTGCAAGCATACTGGGTGTGGCCCTATTGTCTCAAATCTTCTGGCTTGTTTGCTTGAATAAAACAGTGACGGAGTGCTTTATTGCTTTCCAGGAAAGCAGACGTATGTTTTCACTTGATGTAAAAAAAGAAAGGGGGGGGGGGGGGTGAGAACGTATCTGAATATTAGGGCTGCCCAGTCTTAGTCTGTTAGTCATTTTATTATATATATTTTTAATGCTGAATTACTTATTTCCAAGAAACTCATAACCACAAGATCTCTAGTAAACACTAGAATTAGAGGGGTGCTTTTGTGTGATTCTTTGTGGAGAAACTCAGTTTTACAGATCTGTCAATTAAATCCATATCGATTAGTTGACACACAGACTATGAATGCATTTGATCAAGGACAACCCTAATATATATATATATATATATATATATATATATATATATATATATATATATATATATATATATATATATATATATATATATATATTAGTTGGATAATATCCTTTTGCAGTTGTAAATACAATGTGGTCAACCTGCTCCACAAATACATTGATGCTACTGTAATTTAAAAAGATTCACTTGAGAAAGAAGTATGGGATTTTCAAGCTATTTGGAGAACATTGTATTCAAAGTAGCTTGGATTGCATTATTAGTTGACAACAGATATTAAAACAACTATCTTAAGAGAGACACACACACACACACACACACACACACACACACACACACACACACACACACACACACACACACACTGACTTCTATGTTCTTAGTAGCCTGGCGATGCCGAAGCTGAGCCCCGCTGGTTGCTGGCAGTCAGAGATAGGCTCAAATATTTCTCCATATCTGAGAATGACCGGAAAACGGAAGCAGAGCAGAACCTGTCTGAGTCAACCAGAGAATGATCAATCATGGATTTGGACAGTTGGCCACAGTCGCCACTAACTGCCATAAGAGCCTTTTAGACACAGAGTGAAGGTCACTAGTTACAATCAGCTGACTTGTTTTTTCTTTTTTTTCCAATAAGGAGAACTCTTATTATAATGGATTTTAGTGGCAAAGAAAGGATTTGAGTGGAATGCAACACGTGTATTTTTACTGTCATTGTTACAAATAACACACATCCGTATTTTGGGTGTAAACGGGCGTTCTGACCACCAGAGTTCTTAAACCCTGTTCCTTCACGGCTAGTGGACATCAACCTTCTTCCTGTGTGAAAATGTGTGACTTGCACGTGTTGCTGGTTAATGTGTGTGGAGGAGTTGGGGTCGCTGCAAAGGCTACACACCTGCAGTATTTGAGAATACATTTTGAACGACTGGGAAAGGAGAGAATAGAGCAATAAGTAGTTGCGTTTGAGTTGCTCGCAATTGGTCAAAAAAAAACAACACGAATTCAGGACCCAGAGGGTTTATGCACATTGACGGCACATTCGTCACAATGTTCAGTCGAAATCATAATTAGACTTTTCTTCCATTGTCCAGAAATCATTTGTGACTCATTATAATGGCAGTTGAAAGTTAGACCCAGGTGGTCAGGATTAGGTAATGTGCCAGCTGGAGCCAGTGCAGAGTGCCACTAACACCAATGCTCTGTTTGCAAGCTCCTCTGTCTTCCTTCTTTTTCAGTATACCCCTTCCATAACTTTGCACCCAGCTGAAGATGTTTAAAGAACCTTGAACTGCTGATTTATGTTGTTTATTACTGACGTGTGTGTGTCTTTTGCAGGTGGAGCAGGTGCGACTGTTGGATCGCTTCAGCAACAAATTCACAAATGGCACCCTGTACCTCACAGCAACACATCTCATCTTTGTGGAGAGCAGCTCAAACAACTCAACGTCTGCCGCACAGGAGGTCTGGGTGAGTAGTGTTGGTGGAGGATGCTTTCTGCCAGTCACGCTCCACGTGGATGGAGCGGCAGCACACAATGCTCTTTTGGTGAATACAGTTCGGCTCACCGTGCTGGGTGTGGTACAGCACACTAGTGCTGGGTTACATTGAGAATGGGAGGATGTGGACAGTGGAAACACTTTCTCCTGGCTACGACTCCATGTGTCCCAGTTTTTTCTCCCGATGGTGCCAACTTACCAAACGTCAGACGTGGGATGGTACAAATATAACTGTGGGTAAATGAGGATGCTCATTTGACAATATGGACTTGCTTGTAGCCGACTTGTTACCATTACATTTAGCTAACGCTTTTATCTAAAGCGACTTACAATAAGTGCAATTCAACCATGAGTACAAACTCAGAACAACAAGAATCAAGAAAGTACAATTTCTTCAATAAAGTTAAACCACAAAGTGCCATTTAAGTGCTACTAAAGTTGCTACTACGGCGCTACCTTCCTTATTCGAGGTGTAGTCGAAAAAGATGTGTTTTTAGTTTGCGACGGAAAATGTAGAGACTTCCTGCTGTCCTAATGTCAATGGGGAGCTCATTCCACCATTGAGGAGCCAGGACGGCAAACAGTCGTGACTTTGTTGAGTGTTTAGCTCGCAGTGACGGAGCTACAAGACGATTGGCAGAAGCCGAGCGGAGTGAACGGGCTGGGGTGTACGGTTTTACCATGTCCTGGATGTAGATTGGACCCGATCCGTTCGTAGCACGGTACCAATGTTTTGAAGCGGATGCGGGCGGCCACCGGTAACCAGCGAAGGTCGCGGAGGAGTGAATTTCGGGAGGTAAAAGACAAGTCGAGCTGCTGCATTCTGGATGAGCTGCAGAGGTCGGATGGCACTAGCAGGTAGACCTGCCAGGAGGGAGTTACAGTAGTCAAGGCGCGAGATGATCAGAGCCTGGACGAGAACCTGTGCCGCCTTCTGGGTGAGAAGGGGACGTATGCTCCTGATGTTGTACAGCATGAATCTACAGGAACGTGTTGTTGTGGTAATGTTGGCAGTCAGGGAGAGTTGACTGTCGAGTGTCACCCTGAGGTTCCTGGCAGTCGGGGTCGGTTCCAACACTGAGTTGTTGAAGGTAATAGTGAGGTCGTGGGTGGGAGAGCCTTTTCCTGGAAGGAAAAGTAGTTCAGTTTGGTCAGGGTTAATTTTCAGGTGGTGTGCAGACATCCACTGAGAGATGTCAGTCAGACAGGCAGAGATTCGTGCTGCTACCTGTGTTTCCGATTGGGGAAACGAGGCCTGCCTTGAATCCAGACTGGTGAGGGTCCAGAAGGTTGTTCTGGTGGAGAAAGGAGGAGAGGAGACTTGGTTAAAGATAGCTCGCTCCAGAGTTTTGGAAAGAAAGGGAGAGACGGGAGAGAGACAGGTCTGTAGTTGTTGACTTCCGACGGGTTGAACAATTTCTTGCTCTGAGTTTCTGCAGCCAGTTTTAAAGGGTGGCCGCCACAAAGAAGTCTGCAACCTGAGGGATTGTGAGTGTGCGGTGGCGGTGTGTTGGGCAAACTGGCGTGTGACAAGAGGAAGTAGGGGAGAGGTTCAAACCCCTCATTGTAAAGTTGCAAGGTATCCGGTTGTCTTCCTCCATCTGATTAGAGAACTACTGATTCAGCACCGCGACAACTGGGTTATTGTCGGTCTGGCTGCTGCAGTCACTGATTTGCTGACGGCCGCGTTTTTTTTCCTGTTACAATGGCAAACATTATTGCAAAGTGTTGTATCCTGTTCTATGATGGAGTGAACATAGTACTCTCCGTATTTCGACTTGCTGGTCTGCTTTTGGAAAGGTTAGCGTGATTAAAAATGCTTCGTGCAGCAGTTTGTGTGCCGTGTCCTTCCTGCTTTATATGCTGAGAAAAGGGGAACCTTTACAGAGAGAGAGAGAGAGAGAGAGAGAGAGAGAGAGACTTGTTTAAGGTTTCTTGTGGTGAAGCTTTAACGCTTCACCACAAGAAACTAGTTAATCTGGACAGACATACTTGTTTGTCTACAGTACACTACTGAAGGTGCAGAAAATAATGAGAACCACAACGTTTCTCACCTTCTTACTGATCCTTATTTTGACCATCTCCTCGGGTCTGTTGACTGTGTATTCAAAGCTGATGCTGAATAAGGAGGAATCTGTTATTTAGATGTATCAGGGACATACGGACTATTAACAACATACAAGGGGTCATAGTTCATTCTCTACACAGTCCAGGCAAAACGGCACTTTGCATATTAAGATTTTCTAGCAGTGTACTCCTGTAATTGTTGAACAATGTATTTGTATTTTGCTTGTAGTTTCTTTTTCTTTCAACATAAATAAGTAACTAAATAGAATCAAACCAAAACCCAGCCTAAAGCCATTCTCTGAATGCTCATCAGCTGTTTCTCTCTCTTCTGCCCCTTTACGTCTCCCCTCCTCTGCAGATTTTGCATCACCATATAGCGTCTGTGGAGAAGCTCTCTCTGACCACCACGGGCTGTCCTCTGGTCATCCAGTGTCGCAACTTCCGGGTGGTTCATTTTGTGGTCCAGAGAGAAAGAGATTGCCATGACATTTACAGCTCGCTGCTGCGTCTTCTACGACCTGGTGGGTTTCAGCTCGTCTTTGGAAGATCGGTTGCTTTTCTCTGTCCACGTTCGTCTGCCTGCGTTTTTTATTTTTATTCTAAGGCTCTTTCTCTGGTTCCCTTCTCCTTTGTGCAGTGTCCTACGAGGAGCTCTACGCGTTCTCCTACAACCCCAAACAGAACGACCAACAGAGAGAGGAGGGATGGCAAATCATCGACCTCGGGGCGGAGTTTGAGAGGATGGGCGTCCCCTGCGACCAATGGCAGCTCACGAACAGCAACAGAGACTACAAGGTAGGGCTGTGCGGTATACCGGATGAACCAGTATACCAGTTTTGGCTTTCCGTGTACGGTATGAATTTTTCATATACCGTCATACCGGTCGCCGCGCTTTGGCAGGCAACAACATTTAACATTCACAGCTTTAAGCTGAAGGAGCAGCGGACGGAGCTACTTAGCTCTCATGGAGACTCAGTTGACTTACGGTTTGAAGGGAATGACATCGTCATAATGCATGCTGGGTAAATTACTTCGCCAAAATGCCCGCCCACACAGGAAGACTCTTCATGTGCAGGAAGAAGTCTCTTCCGGTGCGGCTAAGTGGGCGGGCTTTACCCAGAATGCATTTTGTCGATGTCATTTCTTTGAAACCGTGAGTCAACCTCTAGCCGTGAGACATAAGTAGCTCAGACCGCTGTACACGCAGCTGTGACTGTAAACATTAAATGTTGCTGCCTGCCGAAGAATGACAATAGTCGTTACGGCTGCGCATGCGCCACTAGTTGAAGGGATATGAAATAACTCCATTCCCCTGGGTCCTAAATCCCTCCATGTTTAGCTTCCTAACACAACCTATGTACCAACGTACAAACAGCTGCTGGCCAGTTGCGAGCGAGTGGTGAATAACGATGGCGGGCGGTCCTTTTCGGCGTCAATAAATTAATGTGTTTATTCGGAAAAAAAAATACCGTGATATACCGTGAAACTGCCAGAATCCTACAAAATACCGTGATATGGATTTTTGGCCACATCTGATGCTGCAGTTATGCATGCTGCTTTTCTGTGCTGAGAAGATGAGGAACTCGCACATACTCTCAACAGTTTCACGGTATATATTGTTCCAACTTTTATGTTTAAAAAAAAATCACCTATTTTATCATTTTAACTTCCTCCCAAATCAGGCCAAAATGGATGAACGGCAAAACAGTGTCAACGGTTCGGTGACTGGAAAGATATATTACTCAAGCACAGAAATTGATGAAACAAAACTTGATGAAAAAATAATTTGGAGTAAAAGAAAGAAAAATGCTTCCAAATGACAGTGAGCATGCACTCTGGCCAGTTAAAGCTAGCCTCCCTATCTAGGGTTGAACCGTGGCAACGTCTCTGTGTACCATAAACACGACCCGCAACAAAGAGGATAAATTCCTAGGTGTGGACAGTTTGTTCATGTCACATGAACAAATCAAATATAGTTGTGTTGAGCCTTGGTAATGCCTTTTTTATATTGTGTTTTTTGTGTACTTTTTCTAGGCGTGCCTGCTCAAGCATGAGGCATCACTTAGTTGTAATGGGCTGGCTTAACTCAGGGTGTGGTAGTGCTTTAGATGAACGGTTCATACACCGTCAAGTCATAGTGAAAACATAATGCATACATGTCCAGCAGAGGGCGCTGGAGTTTCACTGTTAGCTCTAATTCTAGTATGACGACAAGCAGAACTTTAGTCCAACATTTAAAGAAGTGATTACATACGATATATATATATTTTTTTAAACTAATTAATTAACTTAGTTATCCTCACCATTTTTCACGGTTCAGAGTAAGACAAATTATGATGCTCACTCATAAGGAGACACCTGGCAATACCTTTTGTGTATGTGATGTGTGCATGGTTTGTGTTTTCCAGGTGTGTGAGACATATCCACGGGACCTGTATGTTCCCATCACAGCCAGTAAGCCCATCATTGTGGGGAGTTCCAAGTTCAGAAGCAAAGGACGCTTTCCTGTACTCACCTACTTCTACCAAGAAAAGAAGGTCCTGTATAAGTACCATTTTAGTTTTTTTTCTTTTTTAAATAAATGTATTTGATTAAGTTTGATTTTATTTAGTTCGTAGAGAGAATGTAAAATACAATAAAATGTACCATTGACTGCAGGTGTGGCAGAGTATTGGTGTTCAATAGAAAATGTTCTTCCATCAATTGATTGTTTAAAAAAAATTGTTCAGTAAAAACAAAGCCCAATTGGTAGGTGCTTAGTAGGTGCTGCAGTGTGCTTAACATTACACACATAACACACAATTAAAAGGACCAACAACCTAATAATAATAATACACTTTTATTAATAAAGTAGAAATATGTAAATTGTTGCCAATATGGAGCGTGAGGAAAGGCCATAGGATTCATGTCAATGAAAGGCTGTGTTTCCTGGGTTGTATGAATAGTTGCACGAAGAAATTGTTTAATCAACTAAATCTGTGTAAATCTACTCACTCATGTATTTTATGATTAATGATAGGATAGGAACAACACAGATGCAGGCATGCAAAGTCCTGATTTTCTAGTGAAACGAGTAGAGCGGTCGACTTCACTGCTTTCTAATTTTATACGTGCCGACTTGGACTCTTTGCATAGACTTGACAAACAAACTTAACTCTCTCTGAACCCTGCATTCAATCAGTGCCCACAAAATAGCTTCGTCATGATCATGATCTATTTAGGATTGGAAACACGATACTACTGTTTTCTGTGCATAATCCAAATCCAAAAAACTAAAATTAATAATATATTGCCATTGAAATTTGAACTCCGTTAGTTTGATAACGATTGAATAATTATTCTGTTTTTGTTTGGGCTTTGGCAGACTCATGGGAGGTGTAGTTGTTAAATTGTAAGTGAGTTTCACGGGGAGGTAAAGATGGGTACATTTCAGCAACAAGACAATTCAAAGCACTCAAAAGATTAAAAGCATCGAGACAAAGTGCAAAAGAAAGACATTCTAGAAGGTAAATTAAAATTTTCTTTTTTAAATAGAATGTTTAATAAAAGATGGAAAAGAAAACCCACTGAATATTATTATAATAATAATAATAATAATAATAATAATAATAATAATAAAAATAATAATAATAAAATCTGTCTACTCTGTTCTTTTCTTTTCTACACCAGTGAGGGGGATTTTAATATTTTAATATTTTAGTATTTTGCCTCGAGTGTGCACTCTACCAATCGGTGCCTTGTCTCTGAGGCTATAAATATACAGAAGATAATCTACTTTTCACGACGAACACAGACGAGTGTTTCTCACGAGTCGCAACTACACTAGGCATTTTTCAGTTACTAAGTTATAGTTTGAGTTCAAATTTAGCGGCAGTACTTTTTGTAATTGCCTTGTTCTGATCATCATACTCTGTTCTCCCTGACAGGCGGCAGTGTGTCGATGCAGTCAGCCTCTCTCTGGCTTCAGTGCGCGGTGCTTAGAGGATGAGAGCATGCTGCAGGCCATCAGCAAGGCCAATCACAACAGCCGATTCGTCTATGTCATGGATACCAGACCAAAGGTAACAGCCAACCACAGATCTCCTCCTGAAAGGCTTTGAATGTGCCGTGTGTACAACTGGCTTCTGTCCGACATAAACATGTTGACAAATAGAGTCGCAGATGGTTTGCGAAACAATATTTCATTAGTTTCTTCTGTCCTGCAGTTGAATGCGCTCGCCAATCGAGCAGCAGGTAAAGGCTACGAGAACGAGGATAACTACTCCAACATCCGCTTCAAGTTTGTTGGCATTGAAAACATCCACGTAATGAGGACCAGTCTGCAGAAATTGCTCGAAGGTTGAACACCTCTTGCCACACAAACACAAATGTCATTGCTTTTTTTTAAAGGGCACTTTAATGGTAACAAATAAGTCAATTAATGTTTTTCCTGAAATGACTATCTGTATGTCTCAGTGATTGGGACTCGCTCTCTTTCCATGAGCGACCACCTGGTTGGCCTGGAGAGCTGCGGCTGGCTGCGGCACATCAAGGCTGTCATCGATGCGGCCATCTTTCTCAGCAAGGTAAAACATTAACCCCTTTCCTGCTCCTTGATTTTTAAATTCTCTAAATTAAGAATTCCTTTGCATATTCAAATTGTTTTTTATTAAAGATGTTTTTTTTTCTGAAAGCGATATTAGGCATATTCCTAAAGTTTAAAGCATTCAATAAAAGCAATTATTATATATCATCCCTGTCTTCTTTCAAACTTGACTGTCCTCCCTTCTCATCACTGGCCCTACTACACTGGTTCATCATAGGATGTGTATTTTTTTTAATTTTATGACATAATCCTCTGCTGTCTGTTTTCTCTCTTGCCCCCAGGCGGTGACAGTGGAAGGAGCCAGTGTGTTGGTTCATTGTTCAGACGGATGGGACAGAACATCCCAGGTCTGCTCACTGGGGTCGCTGCTCATGGACCCTTACTACCGCACTGTCAAGGGCTTCATGGTAACGACCACATACACACTCTCACACACACACACACACACACTCACATGCACACACAGTTTGGCCCTAGTGAAGTAGGAACTTAAGTGCTGATAATAATATGAGCTTACTTCTGCTAAATAGTGTCTCTCTTCCTCACACTTGTCTTCTAGGTACTGATAGAGAAAGACTGGGTCTCTTTTGGCCACAAGTTTGCCGACAGGTGAGGTTTCAACTTGATAAAATAAGCCAGTGTATATACTATTTACACTACTTGGTTAATTATTGTTTTTTTAATGTGACTATTATAGTGTTTGCATTGTTCACCCTTAGGTGTGACCAGTTGGACGGGGATCCAAAGGAAGTGTCCCCTATCTTCACTCAGTTCCTGGAGTGTGTCTGGCAGCTGACCGAGCAGTTCCCCCAGGTGTGTGGGAGCTGCGTGACGTGTGCTGTATTTACACAGACTTATAAGACGTGTATGCAGTGTGCTTATTGTATTTGTTTAATGATAACCCTCTCCGTAGGCATTTGAGTTCAGCGAGTGGTTCCTGCTGCAGATTCATGAACACGTCCACTCCTGTCAATATGGAAACTTCCTTGGCAACAATCAGAGACAGAGAGAGGACTTGCGGTGAGTCCAACACGCACACACATTTGTGGAGAGTAGTTTTCTGTGCCGCCTGGCAGAAAACAACATCAAGGATGACGTTTCCGTGCTCACTAAATTTTACATTGATTTTCGGATACTGTTCTGTGTGTTCAAACCTTCATAATTAAAGCAAGGCAATATAACAGAAAGCTAAGGTCAAATTTAAACCCTGATAAAACGGTACAATAGACGAAACAATAAAACACATCAATATGATTTAAAAAAAAAAGAAATTAAATATAACTACATTTATTTTATTTTATTTAAATAATTAAATAAAGCCGTAAAAAAAGAAGACAAATTACATAAAAGTCTGTAAAAATGGGTTTTAAGAAGTGATTTAAAAGAGATTCTGGATTCTGCTAGCCTCATCTCCTCAAGCAGGTCGTTCCAAAGCCGAGGGGCCCGGATGGCAGAGGCACGGTCACTTTTAGTGCTGAGACTCGACTGTGGAAACGCACAGGAGGGCCCCACCCTTGTCCTGTGTGGGAAACGTCCATGTGTTGTCTCAGGCTCAAACAATGGAGGGTTATAAATCTCACAGTTCTGACCGATACACCACACAAATGGTAGTAATGAGTCTTTTGAACTGTTTACGCTCAGTTATGTTGTGGATGGGCTGTGAACATTGAACTCGCTCCAAATTCATGTCACATGGTAATACATACCGGTTGGAGGATATTACGTAATGGCGGTTTACCATTGGCGGCTTACCAATGCCAGCTTACCATTGGCGGCTGTAGCTCAGGGGGATGAGTGGTCGTCCCGCAACCACAAGGTAGCCGGTTCGATCCCCAGTCCCCCCATAGCTCACATGTCGAAGTGTCCCTGAGCAAGACACTGAACCCTAAATTGCTCCCTGGGCGCCGCTCAGGGCTGCCCACTGCTCCTTAGGATGGGTTAAATGCAGAGAACACATTTCATGTATGTATGTACTATGACAAATAAAAAGGATTTCTATTTTTTTTTTTTTTTTTAAGATTTCTATGTTTTACTTTCTTCTCAACTTGTTGTTGAATAACGTCGGCAAGTTTGGTTCAGTTGCTAAAGTTCTGCAGCCTTCTCCCTCGGTACTGGACCAACTTCAAAAGTTCTTGTCCACATTAGTCACGTAGACACAAAATCATGGGAAAATATGATCCAGGTTGAAAAATGCCGAAGTGAGCCTTTTAGATTTTGGGATTCAACTGTGGCTGGGAGCACTGGTTGGGCATTGTTGAGCGAGTTGGATGATGATGAATGGGAAGCCTGGGTTGAAACCAGGAATGGGAGTCCAGAGGTACGCGAGTCAAACACCAGCTACATCGTGGCTCAAAGTACATTTTTACTTTGCTAGCATTGTTCTTTTTTAAATGCACTGCTGCATTATTTTGGTAAAATGGACCATATCATGACATGAAATGTTCAACTTTTGTAACGAAGCATAAGTACAGTCAGACATGTCTCTTTTTATTCTACCAATTGATAGTTACGAACAATACTTTCAATCATTTATCTTACCTATATCTGCACTTGGAGCATACATAAAGTCAATAAAACATATTAGAAAGCATGGACTGCAACCTTTTTTCTTTGATAGAACAGAGACATTTA
Source organism: Myoxocephalus aenaeus (assembly GCA_038501785.1). Classification (NCBI taxonomy): domain Eukaryota; kingdom Metazoa; phylum Chordata; class Actinopteri; order Perciformes; family Cottidae; genus Myoxocephalus; species Myoxocephalus aenaeus. The sequence continues at coordinate 5,880,265 of JBAMJR010000140.1, forward strand.
TGACAATGCTGGGAGCGTTTCTGTGTGAAAGTAAGAGAGGGTAGATCAATCAATTTGAAAACCTATTTCCTCCCCCATTGGGCTGCCTTTTTAAATGTGGTATGTGTCTCTCCAACTGCTGTTTTGTGTTTCAGGCTGAGAGAGCGGACCCACTCACTGTGGGCATATCTAATGAGTGAAAAGCAGAACTACTTGAATCCGTTCTACAGCCCGGCGTACTCTGAAGCGCACCCTGTGCTGGAGCCTTCCACTCTGCCCTACCATTTCAAGTCCGTACAGCCCTCAGCACCTCCCTGCTACTGTTGCACATTACAAATTCAACACTTCACTTGACCCTCATCCCCTGTCATTCAACAAGGCATCTTATGATATGTTTCCTTTTTTCCAAGGTTCTGGAGGAACCTATACCACCAGTTTGATCGGTCCATGCACCCACGGCAGTCCATCCTCAAAACGGTTCTAACTCTGAGAGAGAACAGCCGCGAGGCAGAGGCCACATTGCAAGCACTGGAGAATGTGAGTTTATACACGCTAATGATCTAGGAAGAGCCTATTTGGAAATTGGAAATTGTTAATGAGGAACAATCCTGTGAGATGTACCGTCTCATTTCCGGAGGGGGTGGGTGGGGGGGGGGGGGTTCTGAAAGACAATTGAAGCAATATAACCACAGTTAGACAAAACATTTCACAAAAAACTAAAATAACAACAAGTTAAATTATACCAAATGTGTCAAACAATGAATATCACATAATAAGACAGTTGGGGCACTGAAGAAACACTCAGTTGCCAGTGTATTTTGTTTCATTTTGTTTAGATCTATGCTGTTTGAATTTTTATGAATTAAATCACATTTCTTCAGATGCCATAGTTGCAATTATGTTTTTATTTTTTTTATTTTTTATTACATTATCCCGAGATCAGTAGTTCATTATCTTGTGTGGTTAAAAAGAACAAGATAACGCCATAACTTTAAGATAACACCATAACTTTAAGATAACACGGTAATGTTCTTGTTATGATGTTATCTTGAGATGAGATAAAATAATTGCAACCAGCGATACCAGCAATGTTACCAAAAATCCTTTAACTTTCCCAAAACATTAGTAGTGGATGCACGTAAAATCTAACCAGTAACCCATCAGAATATAAATATTAATCTTAAAACATGTTTAATATTCAAACTGAGCATGTTAGTTGGAGCATGACGATCAAAAGGTGAAGAGTAAATGGCTGCATTTAAATGGTGCGTTTCTGAAGTCCTGAATGAAAACGTCTTTCTCTTTGTTGTCTTGTGCCTCCCTCTCCAGCGGCTCCACCAGCTCGGTGTGACCCCCATTGTGACCTCTGACCCTCCTCCGCCCACCAGAGATCAGCGCTCCAACTCCAACTCCCTCCCGCCACGTCCCAATTCCCTCATTCTTGGGGCGCCCATAAACTACAAAGAAGTGCAGCGGCAGGAGGAGCAGGAGGAGGAGCAGCAGGAGCAGCAGGAGGAGGAGGAGGAGGTGGGCGAGGAGGCCACAGAGAGCACCGACACGGAGCGGACAGTGGAGGGGAGCAGCGGCACCGAGAGCAGGAAGCAGAGCTACGGAGAGCTGGAAGGGACACACAACAGCGAGTTGGCCAAAGAGGAGCCAGCTGTTGTCAGCCTGGAGTTTGGAGTGGCACGCATGACCTGCTGAGACCAAACAGGGGGATTGTGGGATGCTGGGGGAGAGAGGCGGCTTACTGAAAGTGTTTGCGTGGCAAGGGGAAGCTGCCGTTCTGTATGTGATAACCTCCTGATTACGCAATGGTGAATGAAGTTGTATGTGTGTATAGTCTAAATATCAATGGAAAGTGTCATTATTATGTCATATACTGCACCTATAGGAGAAAAAAAAGCTTGTTTTTTATGAATGTTGAAAAGCACTATACATAACTAATGAATAGAATAAGAGAATAAATTCATCCAAAAAATAGTGACTCTTCTAGGTTTTTTTTTCAGTTTTTTATATAATCCAAAACGTATGACCTTGATAATCTCAACAAATATATATATATATATATATATATATATATATATATATATATATCTCATATTTCTTCACATGAAAACCCATGGAAAATCACTTTTTTTGGCACCAGTAATATTTAATCTCGTCCAAAGGCTTGAAACCATCTTAATCTGAATGTTGTTTGTGACCTGAGCCGATTTGGCTCCACTGTGACTGATTGAAAAAAATAAAACATCAGATTCTACATCAGTAAAGATAATCTAACATTGAGTAGTGAGGCCACAAAATGTGGCCCCACTACTAACTGACTAAACACAGTTTTAAAATAAGTAGTCACTGGTCATTGAACTCACAGCTGAACCTCTTCAGACCCTGAAGAGGTTCAGCTGTTCACTGTCACCCTTATTGATCATTTAATCCTATTTTACATCTCACATTGATTAAATAATCCGAATTACTAATGTGCATTGATCGCAAAAGCCTATTGGTCATCTCTGTCTGTCACAGGACAATGACTGATTATTTATGACAGCTGTCCCTGATCAGGGGTCGCTTCACAGATACACAGACACAAGGTGTAAGGTCAATAAGTCTGTGTGAACTGGCAAACGCCGGACTCTTTTAAAGGATTTAATTGAATTGACCGTTAGATTTTCAGTTTGAGTTATCGTAGGTGCTAATACTCTGTTAAAATATGTTTCATGATATGTTTTATCTGCATAAAGTATTGTACGCAACAGTAAAACAGGATCTTTAAAATATTTAGATACAATCTTAATATTTTTAAACGCCCTTATTTTAACTAGGTTAGAGTAACGCCCTCGGGGTGTGGATTGATCATTTAGACCTGAATTTCATATTTATTGTCAAGCCAGAATGTGTGTTGGCTCAGCTTTTATTAAAGACCATAATAATTATGTGTTAATTCCAGACTGAGGTTGGAACTTTGTTTCATACTATTCTGATTCATATTCATATCGGAGCTCTGGAAGTATGATCAGATTGCACCAGAAAGACTGTGTGTGGGAGTGTGTGAGTGTCTCAACAAATTCATGATCATCTTTATTTGTGTGGTGCTTTGCGTGGCACTCAAGGAAACAAAGCAACATTCAGAATACCACAGACACCACCGTCCTATGTGCTACATACATTGGCAGTGAACTACTTCCTTCTGAAACACCACTTGTTTTATCGTCCTCACATAGGAATAAATGGAGTTTTATGCTTACACACACACACACACACACACACACACACACACAAGAATAAAACAAAGTGTCCATTGTCTTCAGATGAACCAATGTCTATGAGCAGCTACAACAACTTACAATACAGATGGACTGCCAGTGCAGTGTGGTGTGTATACCCTGTGTGTCAGCTTTCTCTAAAGCTCCTTTCTCTTCACAATCAGAGGAAAGAGGACACAATGAGTGACGCACAGAGTAAACACACGTGTAGAAGAATGGAGAATTGGATTTTTGATAACCTTAAATTCACTTTTAATTCATATTTTAACTCTTGTTCTCTCAAAGGTTTCTCTGGCCTCTTAGTCATTTATATGCATTAGTTTGATTAACGTGAACTTTATTATGCCTGGTTTCAATCACAAACAAGCTCTGGCTTATAGTGTTCAGTTTATTTAATAGAGTTGCTTACATTGGTATGCATTTCTATAATATTTGTAAGTTGCAACATGAAAGTACTGATGGAACAATATTGATTTGCTATAAGGCATCATAGCTTTAAGTGACGCATGCTTTCTATTTTTAATTTTGACAAAGGCTTAAGTCAGGTTAATGCACCTCTAACACTGTGTCACTACCATCTCAGGTCTTCCTGTAGCCTACTTGTGCACGTTACCTCACATGAAATATTGAGGAGTCTCTTCCAGAGACAAGCTGCTGGGGCTTTGAATCATTCAGAAGAGTACTGCACGCCATGCTGGGAAAACACTCCTGAGGACAAGGAGGGAATATTGTACTCACTCTCAACATAAACGCTAGTACTCATGCAAAATGTTCATATACAGAGAGCCCATTGATATGCATATGTATACACACGCTGTGTCGATGGTGTGGTGCACATGCAGGTGGCGTGTGTGTGTGTAGTGAAAATAGGTTTTGGTGTGTCTTTTGTACATACAGAACAGCATTTTTAATTATTAGTAATCGCAACTACACTTATCTATTCATGTGTAATTCATGAATGCGTTTGTCTGCTACATGACACATATCTTTGGGTTTTTTGCTCTATGATTATTGTGAAGCATGCACACGTAGAAAGTGTGGAGCTCTTTCATGGCAGACATGGACTTGAAAAGCGAAGGTGTTGGGCCAGCATACATACAACCAGGACTCTGCAATTGGTAAAGCTAAACGGAACAGAGCCATCATTAATATGATCAATTACACAAATTTTAAAGCTCTAAAGCGCCACAGTCTGCTGCAAGAACGGTCAGTAATGTGCAGAAAAAGTTCTCACTAAATGTATTTCATTGAAACAACATAGCAGGACTAGACAATTATTCTGGTTATTATTATTATTATTATTATTATTTATTTAATTCTAATTTATTAATGTAATATGGGAGCATTTTATTGAGTGTTATTTGGGCCCACATGCTCATAGAGACATTGTTTACAGCCTTTGGAATGTAAAAGTGATGGGGAGTCTGCTTAGACGGCTTAACGACAGTTAGTACTCCCTGTTGATTACTAAAGTAACAAAAGAGCACAGGGGGGGGGGGGGGGGGGGGGGGGGTAATCCTGGGAGGTTTAATACTTCACACACAAACATGAACATGTGCGCCGACACACACAGTATAGCTTAATCTGGAGCCGGAAGGCACTGTGTCCTAAAACAACCTGCTGAAAAGGGCCTCTCATGATGATAATGGGTGTGTCTAAATACTATCAAAAAGTGTGTTCATCATCTGATTCGTACATTCCCAAAATAAACAAGGTGGTTGAATGTGTTTGTAATGGCTTATTTGCAGTTCTTATCTTGATATTATGAGGTTGAATATCATGACTGTTGAGACAGCGCCATTGGCAAACTCATAATAGCCAATAATCAAAATTAAGTGATAAAATCACACGCTTTAATAATCAAGTTAATTAGATCATGCTTTGGTGACAGGTGACAGGATGACCAGCTACTGCACTGCCACTATGGCTGCAGTGAAGAAAATAGACAAAGGCATTTCCTAAATCCATACATTTGCATGTCTGGAATTTTGCCTACTGTTTGTGTACTGTTATTTGAATTGCAAAGAAGGATGTACAGGCTAAATAGGAAAGATAACTATGTTTATCATTATTCCATTCCATTCTGGCTTGTTCACTGGCAGAGCATGGTGAGTGTACAAGCACATTCAGCAGCCACATGCAGGCATAGTGCAAAGGATATGCAGACCATGCAGGCACTCTGAGACAAGCCATATTGTTAGAAAACACAGTGAGCAAGAAAGAGAGGCAGAGAGAGAGAAAATGTCCTCTAACTGTTCCACTTAGTACTGATCTTCACTCAGGGGGCTGAAATGGGAACCCTATTTAGACAGATGGGGGTGGGATGTGGGGGATGGGGGTGACATGTATAGAGTGTATGTGTCTATAATTTTTCTCACAGTAATTAGAAATAAATGAATAATTTGGTTGTGACAAAAGCGCTTTCTTTTGTAGAATCAAGCATGGATAATTGTTGTTGATTAACCATAATACGCTTGAAGACCACAGTTACATAGGGAAGTATAGCCTCTTAATGTTCTGATAGTTAAGCCTAATATTTAAGTCAGTAGGTATTGTCCTCTAAACTCTGTTGCTTTCCACACCAAATCCAACCTGGATCAGCACTGTAAAATAGATTGTGAAGGCTGGTACATGGCGGCAAGATGTATCATAATGGTCGTAATTACTGAATCTACAAATAGTAATAACGCCTTACTGATGTTGGAACGATTGAAGCAGAATGACGATGTGAATTTCCACCAGAAGAAGTTAGCAACATCCTTTGTCTCATCATGTGATAGCTGAGCCCACTCTTCAGTCGACACTCTTGGCCGGCCATCTGCTGCTTAGAGTCCGTTTCAAGTCACGGCAATAGCCGGCTGACCTGCTAGCATGGCTGTAGGGCATTCTGCTTGAGTATCTGATGTACCTGAAAACCTGCTCACTACGTGACTGACTGACTGGCAGGCAGACAGGCAGGCTGGGCGACTGACTTGTTGGCTGAGCCGACAGATTATCTTTCTTATTGGGGGCGAGCACGAGGAAGATATGCTTCAGCGCTTCACTCTGGGGAAGCCCTCAAAATGTGTTTGTGTGGGTGTGAGCATGTCTGTGGATCTGTGGGTGTGTGTGGAGCCTTGGGGCTGATGAATACAGACATTGTTTGGTAGCAGTGGGCTGGAAGAAGAGAGCCTGTGCCCAAAGCAACTGAGGAGGAGAGAAAAGGAGCAGGGGAGGGAAGGAAGGAGGGGAGAGGAGGTTTGTAAGTGGGTCGGGGTATCAGGGAGATTCATGGGGGGTTGGGAGGATAGAAGAGGCAGTGAAGAGAGCACCCACAGTGGAGCCCGCTCAGCATGAAAAATAGGGAACTCTGGGTGAATCCACCGCAGACGAGGATGACATATATTTGGGAAAAGATAAAAGATGGCTCAACAGGAGAAATATGGGGATCGCCCATTTCAAATCTCTTCTTTGTTTTACAGACATCTCAATGAAGACAGATTATCTTTGCCCGTTTGCTTAATCGTTGTTTCCTTAACATAGTTAAAACCTGAAACACTTTATATTATATATTTTAGAGAACAAGAAAAAAAGAATAGCAGAAACCTGGCAACTAGGCAACACGTTAAGGCAAAACACTACTTGTTCCTCCAGTTAGTCAACACTTATTGTTCTACATGCCCACAGGAACGTTAATTGCCAAGGTAGATGCTTACAGTATAGCTAAAGACAGATTGTGCTGTTGCCTGCATGAGTGGTTACACACACACACACACACACACACACACACACACACACACACACACACACACACACACACACACACACACACACACACACAGGATGATAGGATGACAGTTAGATGTGTTAGCTCTTAGACACCTGGTACTGTGTGTGTCCATATGGAAGAGGGCTTGGGGCCATATGGCCTATATGTCTGGCCCAAACTGTATTTGAGGGATGTCTGAGCTGTGTGTTTGTGTGTGTGTGTGTGTGTGTGTGTGTGTGTGTGTGTGTGTGTGTGTGTGTGTGTGTGTGTGTGTGTGTGTGTGTGTGTGTGTGTGTGTGTGTGTGTGTGTGTGTGTGCGTGTATGCGTGCGCACTGGAATGTATTTTCTAAATCCATATCCCGGGCTAAGCCTACTCATAATGTTGATCAGCAGGTCTTGTATTTGAATCCTCTAATACAGCTTCTGACATGGTTATTTTGGTTTACTTTGAGCTTCTCTACGCTTACACAGACACACACACACACACACACACACACACACACACACACACACACACACACACACACACACACACACACACACACACACACACAGGACTGGGTCAAGTAAGTTACACTGATACATTTATAATGTCAAGCTACCATTTGCACAAAGCTTTGACTTAAAAATAATTGTTACACAATAGTCAAAGTTAAACTTGTGCTAGTACGCTTTCACTTGTTAGATGTTTCTTCCACAGACATTCATAAACAACATCAAATCTAAACGATTTGATGCGAGAAGTCTTTATAATTAGCCATTCCAGTCTGTCTCGTGATCCCCTGAGAGAGCTCATAAACATATTGAGCTCATGTCTAATCCGTCATAATTCATTAGAGGGTGTGCATCTTTACATACTTACCAAACACGGGGACATGTACAGTATAAACACACACAGACACAAACACAGGGATGGAAGCAGTACATTTGGGGCCTATAAATTGATGAGTAGTTAAAAGAAAAGAGCAAACAGTGCACTGGTGACAGGGAAGGTAGAGGAAGAGAGGAGGATGAGGATGGGGGAGGGTGTGGAGGACAGACACTGGCGCCCCGCCAACGTTGACGAAAGCTGCTTAGTCCACCCTGTTGCCATGGATACAGTAAGGAGGAGCTCCCAGCGTGTGTGTGTGTGTGTGTGTGTGTGTGTGTGTGTGTGTGTGTGTGTGTGTGTGTGTGTGTGTGTGTGTGTGTGTGTGTGTGTGTAAGAGAGAGAGGGGGAGAGAGAGGGGAGGGATGCAGGCAGAGAGAGAAAACCAGCAGGCAGGCATTAGAGCAAGTCAGAGTGGGAGTGAAAGAGCACCAGCCAACAGGGTGGAGAGAGAGACACAGAGATAGAGAGAGGGTGAGTGTATGTGTGGCCAGAGAGAGAGAGAGAGAGAGAGAGGCTGCTGGAGAGCTTGTGGGAGACGATAGTGCTGGATAATGGAGGTGCAGACGGAGTGTGTGGAGCCTCCTGTGGCCCCTCAGTGTGACCCTCAGCCCACAGGGAAGATCAACAAAGCTGCCTTCAAACTCTTCGGAAAGCGGCGCGCCGGGTCTGGGATGGCCAGCTTCTTCTCCTTCAGGAACAAAGGGGCTACAAATAGCGGGAGCAACGGGAATTCTGACAATGGGAATTCTTTGAATGGAAATGGATCAGCGGCATCGGCGGAGCTCGTTCGGAGCAAAACCCACGATGGACTAACGGACTGTAATAACGATGCTGATGGACAGAGAGGGGAGGGGCTTGCTATCCTGGAGGCAGGGCCGGTGAGGTCCCTCAGCAAATCCCTGAGTTTCTTCTCTCTACTCCGACGTGGGAGTTTTCGGTCGAGCGCGAATGGAGGAGCAGGACTTGTTAGAAGAGGGAGGGGCCTAAAGGGCTTCTTCAGCAGCATGCGATGGAGACGCAAGGAAAAAACAAACGAGGGAGAAGGGGAAGAGGTGGAACAGAAGGCGGAGAAGGATGGGGATAACGCCGACTCTGAAAAGGTAAAAGACATTACGCTCACCCTTGAACCGCCTCCTCATCATCACCAAGTGGATTGTGGGAATGCAGAGGCATCCCCTAACACAGAGACTCCCACTACTAGTGTTACCATGACACCCCCACACTGTGTTGCCGTGCCAGGGCAATCTGGTGAGCCAGACTCCCCCTTTCCTTACACACCCACTGACTCGCCTATGCACCCTCCCATCCAAAAAGCCAAAGCCTCAATCTCGAGCCTCACCCCCTCCCTCGCCACACCCCCCTTGGATCGCTGCAGCACGGGGGACCCACCCTCGGAACCTTCGGTGGACCGCCTCTGCTCTCTCCTCTTCACTGACGTCACGTCCCTCAAGAGCTTTGATTCACTGACCGGCTGTGGCGACATTATTGCTGACGCAGACGAGGAAGGGCCCGCGGGTAACGGGGGCAGTGGCACCAGCAGCAGCAGCAGTGGGGGAGGAGGGGTGAGTGTGGGAGCGGGCGTCGGGAGAGCGGTTGGCATCACCTGTGTCACGTCTCGTGGCTCCCCGACCAAACCCTCTCTACCCTCGCAGCTGTCCCAGCCCATGTTCTCAGTTCCCATAAACTCAGTGCCTTCTTCCCTCCCGGCCCGGGCCCGGGCACCGCCTCCACCACAGCAGCACCCGGCTGGTAGCGGTGTGGTGGCCTACATGGGCGGAGGGGAAGAAATGGCAAGTCCAGAGGGAGTGGACGATGCAGACATGCAGGGGCTCTGGCACATGCTGCCCTCAACAGGTGACAACTCTCCTGCTTTGCCTCGGTTACATCAACCTCCCTCGACCACCCCGACTTGTACTTATCCCCCTCGGGCCACGTCCAACCCCGCCAGCAGCCACCTGCTCTCAGCCCACAGGAGTGCAGACCGCAGGTTACCCCCGGTGAAGGCACTGGGGCTCAGTAAGATTCCAGTAGTTGGTGCAGCAGGAGGCCGTGCAGCTAAACCCCCCCTCCCTCACACACACGGCCGTCATCCCACATCACCCGGAGAAAAAGAGCCACTTAGCGATGAGGGCTACTGGGACACGCCCTCGGCAACGCCCACAGCAACACCTGATGAGAGCGGGCTGCAGCGTAACCAGAGGACGGCCCTATCGCGCGACAGTTACTCTGCAGACCAGCTGTACGACCTGTATAATGACCCTGAAGAGGTAGGAGAGGATGGAGAGCAGGAGGACGATGAAGATCTCAACAGTACTCCCTCTCCATCCACTGAATACCAACTGAGCCCCACGTCTCAAACAACTCCTCCTTCCTCCTCCTCCTCCTCTCCCTCCTTCCAATCAATGAAAGGCAGCACAAGCCTTCCTCGGGAATCCAAGATCCCAGTCAGCAGCAGAGACACCCCACCTCCCCACTCTGTAAGCCAGTCAGCCCTCTCGTCTGTTCTAGAGGCTGAATCCCCTCCACCAAAGACCCAGGCGCCTCCCCCGGCTCGCACCAGAATCCCTGTCTCCAAGGTGCCCGTCCGTCGATCTGGAAACAAACCTGGCAGCACAACCAGAGGAACCGCCCACAAGAAGTAGCCCCTGTCGCCCACTTACTAAAAGACTTGAGTGTACATCACTTCAGTGCTGTTTATGCAGAGTTTTCCCACACCAAACGTTTTCCCAGACCAAGAAAAATGTTGAGCTGTAGAGTTAACGGCCTATAAATTCCTCTGAAATCTTAAAAGCTCTCATTCCTTAAGTGTTTTGGCCTACGACAGGCTGGGATAGAATAGGTGGTTTTGTTCACTTGAGAAAGTCACGAGGAGACTCAAAAAGCTGGGTGAACACTTCACAGCCCTCACTGGAACTTAAGAGGTTGACTTTTGACAATCCATGGACTCGCTAGAGACACATTTGCCTTGAAACTTCCTGGAAAAGCTCCTGACCTGCTGAGAGGTTGACAGCTCATGACTGCACACTGCAAAAAAAGGAAAAAAAGCAGAGCACCTTTTATCTTTTACATTTTTATTATGGAACTCCACACGGCATAACATAATTTGCTTAAATGGACCTAATCTAATCAACTTGTTTTTTTTTCTCTGAGATTGTCATTTTGTCAAATCTGTAACAAATTACCTCCTAATCTTTTTGATTTTAGAGCCAAAGTTTAAAAAAAATCCTCCTCATTTCCATTAACAGACTCAACGAGACCCACAGCCTGGAATAACCCACCATTTTTTGTTAGGCTGTTTTTTTGCTTTTTTGCATTTTGAAGATGTTTTTTTTCTGACCGCACACTGATTATTAAACTGTATGTGCAAGAATATGAATGAACACTGATATCTGTTTTTATTGTTTACCTACTTTGCAGCTACAAATTTGTTCAAGTTCCACGACAGAAGGCCACACAATATCGTCTTTTTTTTTTCTGGAGGGGGAGACCTCTGACTGGCAGAGGTCAGACTGGCTATTATTATTATTATTATTATTATTGCGGACGGACTAAGTTTGGCTTCAGCCTGTTGCATCTGGATTTCACTTATACCGCAATGCATCACTCAAAGTGCATCCGTAGGATGTCAACCTCTGGGATTTACAACTGTTGAATTTTCAATGAAAACCTGCTGTCGCAATACTCAACCTGGAGGGATCCCTTGCACTGATGCTTCGATGCACACACATACACAAACACGCATACAATTTCAGACATGCTCACAAACATTGTCTCTCCCTCTCTGCATGCAGTGCCACATCTACAAGGCACACAGGTCAGGGAACATCAGCTATTACTGAATGACCTTAGTTACACACACTGTGCAACCTTTTTCTTTGTAGCTACACTGGATGACTTTCTTCTCTAAGGACACATGCACAAACAACCATTTTTTATAGTTAGTACTTTCTTCTACTGGATTTCATACTGTTTTTATACAGTGGACTCGTTCATCCTACGTCATACTGCTCGGATCTTGAACTGTGATTGCACCAGCTTCTTAATGCTCTGCTTTCTGTTCTTTGCCACTAACATACTGTACAAGCTGATCCTCGCTGTCTGACAGTTTTAGAGAGCCAGAATATGCCTGCAAGTGTTTTAAAATAGGATGTGACCCAGAAAAAAATACAAAGAAATTCTGACAGGGTATCAGATCAAGAAAATACTAATGACACAATGAACTGGATCACAGCTTTAAATGCAGAGCAAAACGTGGGGACTGATGCTGAATCAGTTCAGAGTGCTTCACCCTCACTCTGCTGTTGTACTTGCAAACACTGTACAACTTCATCACAGGGACCCCCGCAGCTGTGTGTGAATCTGAATGTAGCTTGGCGTCATTGCAGATCACTGGTCAGCTGTGTTGGTCTCTTTTCCTCTCTGTCCCTCTTTTGTGGGGGCGAGGCAAATGGTGGAGTTTACTGTTTTGTAAGTCCGCCCGTGCTCTGAACAATGACGACAAACTACTGTACAGTGTTGAGCCTCGCAAAGCACCACTTGTTTTAAGAATGAGGGGGTGTATTGCAGTCTTAAAAGGCCTTTGTCTGTGATTCAGCGAGACAAGTTAAAGGGAGCAGAGTGTTCCTTACCCTTCAGTTACAGAGAGGGGTGTTTGTAGGGAAAGACATTCGAGATGATGCAAGTTTTCTCTAATCCTAACCACAAGGATACCAATGACACTTGAGGGTCATTCTAGTTCATGGTAGCTTTCTGTCTCGTTTAGAATGTGATCATTGATCCACAACACTGTTCCAGGTTCAGATATCTTTTCAACCTTCTCATGGTGTAGTGCAGGACTGGCCATGGGTTAACCTGATCCCAGGTCTACGGTAAGTACGTTTCTCATCCGATAAATAAGGGCAGGCTAAAAGGTCATCTGGGGAGCAGAGACAGATCATGGCCGTTCAGGTTTTCTCTGCCTACACTGTGCTTTTCGCTCTTTTGATTTAGTATGTTTCATTCTTTCTTCTTTGGAGTACTGATTGATAAAATAATGATTAATGGGTTATTGAAGTGGGCAACAATTTAAACCGTTTAAAGTATTCCAGGTAAAACAATAAAACAGAGGGTATGGTGATGCTGGTTGATTGTTGATCAAAACAGTTGCTGAAGAGTCTAAAAATCATAATTTCACTTTATGACACCAATCAAATTATATTCTGTTATGATTAAGAGAGAGTAATAGGGCGCCATGAACTGGACAAGGAATGATCATGTTAAACAGGTCATTGTTTATATATGGCGTCCTCCTCGGTTGACGTCCCACATTGCTGCAGTTGTGTGTTTTAGTTGAACTTGTTTCTCCACTTTTTCCAAGTGTGGCAGTAACAAGTAAAGTTTGGATATCTTGACCAGTTGCACTGGCCTATACACAGAAATGACATCAACCACAGGGGCCGTCATATTGCCACCTGGATCAGTTCCTTGTATTTCTTTCCTAGATGCTTCTCTCCTTTCTTTCTGATTACAAATCTGGGCCTTTATGTGGTAATTTGCTGTGATGGAAAAGGACAAAATGTTTTCCTTCTTCTTTTTTTTAAACCGTCTGTCTGTTCACAGTGTGAAATCTTTCCACTTTTCATATTTAATGAATAAAACTGTTTGCGCTGATAGACGAGCTCATGACTCTTTGTAACCGCATTTTACACAATAATCCATACACTTCAAGGTCAGAGGCTTCATGTGCTTGTATAATTATAGAAAAATCAGATAGAGCCCCTCTCTCATCAACCACCCTCCTCCATCATTCCTCCCCCACATCCTGGTGGCTTAGATCTCCACGGAGTAGGTTGGGTGAGAAACAGAGATGCTTTTGTTGATGTGCAGCATGTGGCATTTGTGTTGTGACATCACACATGGAGAGAGGTCTGCTTAGCTTGGGAGCAATAGGTTATCAATACATTATATTGATTGCTGAGATGAAAGCCTGACGGATGTGTCATTGTCTGTGCTGTTGGTCTCTCGTGGGTAAAGATGCACAGAGACAGGGACAGCAGCCAAAATGATGACAAAGGCAGGCAGCTGATGCCCCTGGACATGGAACCGGTGTGTCCTGAATACAAATGAAAGGGAAACTCTCATTGTTTTCGAGGAAGACACATGTTGCCATGGAGAAGCTCATATGTTGTTGTGGTGAGGGTGCGCATGCATGTGTAGTGGGAGGAGGATTTGGTGCAGTGCGAATCCCCTTTGTAATGGTGCAGCACCCCCACCCCCCCATCCAGTTCTCTCTCTCCGTTTCTGCACACTGAGGTCTATGTAAAAGCCTTACGTAAGACCATAACACTCAGTTGTACCAGCCCACTGGATCAAAGCGAGTGATGCTGACAGTGAGACTGGTGTGTGTGTGTGTGCGTGTGTGTGTGTGTGTGTGTGTGTGTGTGTGTGTGTGTGTGTGTGTGTGTGTGTGTGTGTGCTGGTCCGCGCACACGTGTGTGTCGGCTGAACTCATCATTAATCTGCTGCTGCTGGGGTGCTGGATGTGAAAACTTTCAGGCTTCAAAGCTCTTGAATAACGCTTTTTAGCTAGCTGATGTGTCATGGTTCAGCTCCACTCCCTCCCCCTTACTAGTGTTTTCATCCTGTCTGTCTGTTTGTTTACTAACTGTCCTGTCATTTCAGATCCTGCTCCACGCCCCATTCATTCAATGATATGTATGGTGTACTAATAACACTGTCATATAATTATGAGTGCTTTCAACACATCCATAAGTTACTTAAGCGCTAAATAAACTTGAGACGGTCTCGTAAATAAATGATTCCTTGACGGCAGAATCTATAGCGCTTCATACAGGAAGTCATGATGATGTGAGGACGGATCTTGCCGATCTCAAAGAACTCTCTCCCAATAAAACTAATATAACTAATATCGCTCCTTCATCAATGAGGAAGTGAGTTTTTGTCCGGTGGGAGTGGCCAGCTTATCCAGTGAATTTCAGTAAGCCTGCAGGTTAAAATTTTTGGCTGTGTTGCTATGGTGATTTATCTAAGCTTGCTTCGAGAAACCGAAAAGCCAGACCTATGTCATCTTATCCTGACAATTAGCCCGCTAACTCAGTAAGCCAGGTACGAGAAACAGGGCCCAGATCCTGCTCCACGCCCCCTTCATTCTGTCAGTCACTCCCTCCTCGTCAGCCCTCCATGCCCGTCTCACCTGCTGCACATTCCCTCGTTATTTCTTCCCTACTTAGTTCCCCTCACTTGCACTTGTCCCCTGCCAGATTGTATCTTGTGTGTTTCCGACCAAGCTCTCCAGCGTTGTTTTGTGTCTACCTGTTTCTGCCTGTTTTGTTCCTGCTAGTAAAGGACTCTTATTTGCTACCACTGTTTGGTGTAGCCAAAACATTATGAATAAGTAACACAAGAAGAGAAGAGTCATTAGATATCAGCAAGCTGATTATTTAACAGCATGTTACTGTATTGCCTGTCTATTGTTTGCTAACATTAGCTGATATTAGCACCCAGCTAAACTGCACTAGAACAAGAAAAGCCTGAAGTGGCACAACCCACAAGTTTCCCAGAGTTGACTCCCTGTTCCCCAGAGTCGACTCCCGAGTCTTGCTCCCCGTCTGGTTCCGAGTGTACTTAATGGAATTGTTATACTGTTATTGCTGATGAGCTTTACTTTTCATTTTCAAGACTATGAATGTACTGTTTCTTGTTTAAAAAGTAGCATAGTGTTTAAAATGAGAGGTATGAGTGCTTTTTCATCTGGTTATTGTAGATAATCCATTACGAGTGTGCATTAATGAGCTACTTTCCAGCTCATGTCTGGATGTCTTTCAGCTGATTTTAAGATGTGTTGTCTGTGTTTAAAGCCAAGTTGGCGTCTACTGATTTTCAATTTGAAGCTATCGTAATTTTAAATAACTATATATATATTGTGTTAGTAATCAATTAGGTGTTTCTATTTTACTGCAAAGCACAGTGCAGCAGATGGACATTTATCTTATAGAAGATAATATAGCATACAAAAGCTTTTCAGAAAGAACAATAAAGAAGCTCTTTTTAGAATTAAATTACAGTGTGTGTGTGTGTGTGTGTGTGTGTGTGTGTGTGTGTGTGTGTGTGTGTGTGTGTGTGTGTGTGTGTGTGTGTGTGTGTGTGTGTGTCAAAAGCTGTACCCCACATTTCTCATGGCAGCCACTCTACAATCGTTCCCATGGTAACTCCACTAGGTCAACCAATGAAAAGAGGGGGCTGGGCAAGAAAGGAGGATGGGCGTTTGGGGGGTTGCTGACACAGTGTGTGAGAACCGGGACTGGAGTTGAACATTTACACATATCTAAACACACGGAAACCTACATATTGAAGTAAATATGCACATAAACACACCCTCTGAACACACCAACGTGTCAGGCGAAGGTTCCACTCTACACCAGTGGCGTCCCTAGGCTAAAGCCCCGGATGTTTTTTAATTAGCCCCGAATATTAATAAAAAAAAAAAAAGAAAATACGTCATTCACCCAAAACAGCGGCGTCAGTGTGCGCCCCCCTATTATACAAGTCGTCATTTAAGTTTCTCTTTCCTATAGAACAGGTCTACACCTTGCTCTGTTATTAAACAAACTAAACGGACGTATTTTATTGATCTTATCCACACACAGCTTGTCATTTCTGTCTCTAAATGGTCGCGTTAACACTTCTCCTCTGCTCTGCATCGCGCATGGCGGAGTTCCACCGCGATGCGCACAGACACGTGCGCGCGCACACACAGGTGAGCACTGAGCACACAACAGCGGACAGAGAGCGTCGAAAAATATGTCACGTGAAAAGCAGACCGCTATATCTGCGTTTTTTAAGCAACAGCAGCTCTCCTGTGAGGAACAACCGGAGTTCTCCTCGCACCGGAGCAGCTCTCCTGGTCCAGGTGAAAGAGACAAAGTGCTCTTGTCTTCTACCAACAATGAGCTGCTGGCTTCACACATTACAAAAGTACAAAGTACACGGACATAAAACTAAGTCATTAATAAATACATGGAGAAATGCCTGTACTTTCGGGTAAATGGTTACGGTGCGCCGTTAACAGGTTACGCTTGCGCATGCGCGACTCGACTCAAATCTACAACCCCGTTTATAAAAGATGTGTAGAGGAAAGCAGCTCACTGCAGCCACTAATAATGATACAACCTGATGCTGACATATCTGCACTCATTCTGTTTTGTTTGGCAAAAATAAATAGCTTATTGTTTTCCACAATGAGCTATTTAGTAGTAACTAAATATTAGTATTTTTTTTTGCACAGATACAACTTCCTGTTCATTGATCTAAGTGATTGCAATTAAAACATTAAAAAAAAATTCTGATGGAGCAATCTGATTTACTTGAAACTTTAAGTGATTGCAATTTTCTTTATTCTGTTATTTATAAAAGCGCAGATGGAATCACAAAATGTTATTTAGAGAAAAAGTTTGAGAACCACTACTTTAAGTGTTTGTGTTGGTTGAGCACTATTAGCATTATTAGCATCTTATGTCTAAATATTATGTTAAAGAGTATGTTATGTTAAATAATGTTAAAGAATATGTAAAGAATAAATACATATGAGTATGTAAAGAGCATTACATGTACAATGTAAACACTGTACATGACAAGATGCATGGTTCATTAAACATCTCAATGTTTACTGTTGCTGAATGGTTGCTGTTGGTATGTTCAACATGATGAATGGGGCATTTTTGTGCCTGGGCTATTGAGGGAAGTTTGTGAACATTGCTAGCCTATTTGGTATTAACTGGTAACCATGAAATGCCTCAATTCAATTCAGTCCAGAAGAGCAGGTACCTGTAGGGTTTGTGGAGAGTGTTTCTATGTCTAAAAATTTCACTGCTTCACTCTTCTGGGCTAAGCCCCAGATGTGTCAAAATCCTAGAGACGCCCCTGCTCTACACCACCGCTTTTCACCTCTGCAACCTCATAGGAAGCCCCCAGCATCACCTCCGCCATTTTTACTTCCCTGTTCGTCTACCCTACCGCACTTCTCTCTCTCTCCTATGATGCCACGGTTCCTCTGAGGGCAATGTTGTGTAATCCTTTCACTTGTCAATAATTCATCAGCAGACTGTGGATGGGTAGAGTTCTTTGGCTCACTGGGAAGATGGGAGCATGCAGAATAGTGGGATACTGCGAAAAGCTTCAGCACCACAGCCAAATCTGGTGTACACTATAGTTTACCGGTACAAATTATGACTTTGAAGGGATGAAGCGACACAAAACAAGAATGTTTACTTGTGTTTAAAACTGAATGGAGCAGCAAAGTAGAATACTAATTGAATTATGAATCACAAGATGAATGATGACATGAAATTCCCTTTCACCCTAGAACACTAACGTTAAAAACAGTAACACCATCACTAACGTCGGGTATATTTTACCCAATATAATATACCTGATAAAAAATACTTCTCATCAAAATATATTCAAATACACCAATACCAGGCAAATTGTAGTACTCTTCTTTTATTTTACCCTAAAGAACTTCTCATAAAACGAAAAACAGGTATCATGGGGGGACCCTAAAAAAATGGCTCAAATCGGGTGAAAAATTAGGGAATCGTCAATGTAACATGATTACAAATATAAATAATGGAGATATGAACTTGTTCTTTGGTCCAACCCGATCCTGGGACATGTGAGCCTTGTCCTGTGAAGGAAAAGTCTCCCTGCAATGGTAAAACCCATCCGAAATGTTTTTACCCTCTATCACTAACGTCGGGTGAAAATCACGCCTGTTGAAAAAACAGGGATTGGACCAGAGAGACACGCCCACCTTCAATAACATCTGTGAGCAGCCTGAAGCTACACAAGGACCCACACAACTTAGACAAAAGCAACACAATGAACATTTTGTAACCACAATCGCTCGGGTGAAAATCCCCCGACATTAGAGTCTGCTAATATGGGGACCCTTTTATGTCAGGTCACAAGGTACAAATCAAGAAAAAAACATGGAATAAATCAGTGGTTCTCAAACTTTTTTGTCACACCCCACTTTGGAGGAAGAAAAATGTTCATACCACACCACAAACAAATGCCTATTGTGGCTGCAATTAACTTGTTTTGCACTGAATATATTTTTAAGATAATCACAATAACGTGCAACCGTGCAAAACAAAACAGAATGAGTGCAGCAGATATGTGTGAGCCATCACGTTATCAGTATTAGTGAGCTGCTTAGATTTGATACGGCCGCTCTCAATTCATGCTCAATGTTGAGCTTAGATCTGTTTTCTGTTTTGAGAGACTGTTCTGCCCCACATTTTCATGTGTTGCATTCGAGACACCAAGTGGTTGAGAATGTAATTGCATCTTCGTTTATCCCTCCTCTCTTACCGTAGTTAGTTCTGATTCTACTTTTCACACTTACTGTCTGGTAGCCTCTAAAGATCTAAGTATGTAAGTACATCTGTATGTAGCATGTACATCTTCTATGATATGTTCTCTGTGTGTTTACCGTTTTAGTACAACCTTGTGTTGTATAGATACTAATCGCGATTAGCATTTCTGCATTGACATCAATGTTAAAATTAGCTTAGACACTAACTGGTCAAGGGAGTTATATGTTAATTGTTACTTACCTTTTCTGGCATAATGGCTGTATGTTGCATCAGAGCTTAATATTCATGTGTATGTATGTGGACTGTTTGTAAGCTCATTTCATTCAAACTAAAAACCCTAAACTCCACTCCGGATTCCTGGGTCTTTATTTTATGTATCTGCTGTTAGCTATCTGCTAAGCTAACTTATAGAAGCAAGGGCAGAATAGAGGCAACAGCTTTTGGCAAAACACCAAGAATCGGCGAGTCTCGCATGCGCAAGCGTAACCTGTTAACTGCGTAACAATATTTTATGTCCGTGTACTTTGTACTTTTGTGCTATGTAAATATCTAATGTAGCTCATGGAGATTTGTCGTCCTGAAACCACAAGGTAGCCGGTTCGATCCCTGTTCTCCCCATAGTTTGCATGTCGAAGTGTCCTTGAGAAAGACATTGAAACCCCAGCGCTTCACAGCAGCACACTGCTCCTTAAATACAAAGGATGGGTAAAATGCAGAGAATCATTTCCCCACTGTGGGATTAATAAAGGATTATATATTTTTGTATTATTATATTTAAAAAAAATACATTATTATAATGAAATAAAATAAAAAACAGCATCTGGAGACAGGTCCATACACTCCATATGTACGGTATGCTTGTGTTGTGAGCAGTGGCGGCCGGCCAATAGAGGGCCGCGGGGCCTGGCCCCACCCACCTTGAGCCAGAAAAAAAAAAAAAAAAAAAAACATTATTTATAATTTTAATTATAAAAAAATATATACAAATATTAATAACTTATACTAATTGTCAATATTTATGTGTTTGAGCTATGGAATGTATCCGGTAATATTTGTAAAATAGGATATCTGCGCTAAATATCTGCTTTTCCTGCTCGTCCTCTCTGCTCTGAGCTGCTCATGCACTTCTCTGCTGGTCTCTAATGCTCGTGCACATGCCGGGGCCACGAAGCATTTGGCCCAAGAAAGTCGGGTCTAATACGCAGTTTAGCCAATCACTGACTAAAGATATAAATGATGGACATATCATTTATCCAATCCGCGCCCTAAGAAGGACTTCTGCGGTGCCAGGCCCCGGGTGCGCGTTCACAGCTAGTCTCTCGTTCTCGTCTCGCGTGTTCTCGTTCTCTTCGCTTGTATTCTCGTCTGCCATCTCTCTCAGCGCCATTTTAACGTCATGACAACGGAGCCCTAAGACCAGGGGCGTCTCTAGGATTTTGACACATCTGGGGCTTAGCCCAGATGAGTGAAGCAGTGAAATTTTTAGACATAGAAACACTCTCCACAAACCCTACAGGTACCTGCTCTTCTGGACTGAATTGAATTGAGGCATTTCATGGTTACCAGTTAATACCAAATAGGCTAGCAATTTTCACAAACTTCCCTCAATAGCCCAGGCACAAAAATGCCCCATTCATCATGTTGAACATACCAGGGGCGTCTCTAGGATTTTGACTCATCTGGGGCAAAACGCCAAAAAATAAGCGAGTCGAACCTGTTAACGGCGTAACTATTTACCCGAGAGTACAGGCATTTCTCCATGCATTTATTAATGACTGAGTTTTATATCCGTGTACTTTGTACTTTGTACTATGTGAAGCCAGCAGCTCATTGTTGGTAGAAGACACGAGCACTTTGTCTCTTTCACCTGAGCAGGAGAGCTGCTCCGGTGTGAGGAGAACTCCGGTGTTCCTCACATGAGAGCTGCTGTTGCATCTTCACCCTGGGAGCGTTTAAAACGCAGATATAGGTCTGCTTTTCACGCGACATATTTTTCGACGCTCTCTGTCCGCTGCTGTGTGCTCAGTGCTCACCTGTGTGTGCGCGCGCATCGCGGCGGAACTCCGCTGTGCGCGATGCAGAGCAGAGGAGAAGCGTTAACGCGACCATGTAGAGACCGAAATGACAAGCTGTGTGTGGATAAGATCAATAACATACGGCCGTTTAGTTAGTTTAATAACAGAACAAGGTGTAGACCTGTTCTATAGGAAAGAGAAACTTAAATGACACGCTGGTAACTGACCGTCTGATACAATTTGATGATGTAGTTATAATTTCCCATCATGTAAAGTTATTTGTAAGATTTTACATACATTGTATTGTAGAAATACTTGACTTTAACATAAGTGTTCAATCAGAATCACTTTCATCAAAATAGCTTTATTGATAATGTAAGTTGATTTATCTTTTACAGGTATGTGACCATCCTGATGAAGCCAAGGAGCGGTTCTCCTCTTCACAGAGACTGTCACTCTTCTCAGGATCCTCATCACCATGACAACAGCTGAATCCGAGAGGTGTTTCTGTACTTTGAAGAGGATCAAGACCTTCCTGAGAAACACCATGACACAGGATGGCCTTAATGCTCTGGCTATGCTCTCCATGGAGAAGAAACTTGTCAGGGACATGCCTGACTTCAACAAGAAGGCCATTGAGAGGTTTGCCACTCAGGACAGAAGAGCAAAGTTTCTTTATAAATAATCTGTCTCAAAAAAATATGCAGGTTTCCTCACCACACTGAATGTGTTTCCCCAACAAACAAGGTTCATATGGGGAATCTTAAAATATAAACTTGTTCTATTAGACTGTGTGTGTGTGTGTGTGTGTGTGTGTGTGTGTGTGTGTGTGTGTGTGTGTGTGTGTGTGTGTGTGTGTGTGTGTATATATATATATATATATAAAAGTACTGAATTGTATGAATAATGTCCTTATTATGTCAGTGTTGGAATAAATGTTTAAATATTCAACTGCAAAGTAGTAATGTGTTTTTGATACCTTTTTTGCATTGAATCATAATAGGATGTTTGCTGAAATTGATTGGCTGGCCCCACCCAAAAAAAAATCCACCAGCCACCACTGGTGTGTATTTTCTGGGATGTAAAATACTCATAAAAAAACATATACTGCGTGACTGGCCTGTCAGGTCATATTTCTCTAGACCCTAAGCAGTGTTCCCTCTAAGCTGCGCACGTGCGCGGCCGCGCAGGCCAGTCGAAGTGGCCGCGCAATCGATTTTTCAGACCGCGCACATTTTTCAGACCGCGCAAACGATTTTTTTTCAGGGGTTAAAAATCTTTTTTGCGCCAGTGTTTCTGAGATAGGAGTGAGCCAACTCCGCAATAGAAGATCTTTGACGCGTCGAGTCTTCTTGGCCAATCAGCGTCCCGTTTCTCGACATGCGCTCTCTGTACCTCTGCTAGCGCTCTGCCTCCGTTAGCACCCCCCACCCCCGCTGTCCTCCTCCGGCCGCCAGGAGTGAAGCTCGCCTAGAGCGCCACATGAGCTAGGGCCGGCGCTGTTTAGGCTACTCTTGGCGGGCCCTGCTCCAGCAGTTATAGGCTACCATGGCGAAAAGAAAGGCAGAGCAGGTGCCACATAGCCAGATAGGCCTATCTCCCTCAATGACATTCAAATGACATGTTTTGTAGCCTAGTTTGTTGCAAACCACTCCAGTTATTAAATTGTTTATTTAGGCTACCTTTAGGAAAAATGACACCATGTCAATTTTATAGGCCTATAATTATTGTTAAGCACTGCATTAGCATTTTTCGTTCAATGAAGTTCCACTTAAATGTTGTACCTGCTGAGAAATGACTAAACACCTTTGATACTTTTATTTTGTATATATATCATTATCAGTCATAACCAGTGAACCAGTCATAACCTCCCCTTATTGAAGATTGAAGTTCAACAAAGATCCTTTAAGTTCAACTAAACTGACTGGTAAAACACCATCATTAAAATGTTCCCAAAGTCCAGCCATTATAAAGGATATTGAATAAATACCAACCTTGTATACATAGTGATGCATTTGCTGTCATCTCTTTGAATCCCCTATGGCTAACGCAGGCTTGTGGTCATTTTCGGCAGGTCGCGAATTGCTCACAGTGCTGAAATGTGCACTCAGAAAAAAAAAAAATTGCTCAGTGCTGAAAAAAATTAGAGGGAACATTGACCCTAAGGCCTCCAATTGTACCTTTAACTAGAAAAGGAACCTGCATGATGGGGAAACAAAACTAGTAACACAATCTGATATGAATTTGAAACTATAGGTCATTGCAGCTCTTTGGAACCTTGAGGGGGAAGAAGAGTTTAAGCAACACAGAACACTAAACTGGAACTACAGTGAAAACTTGTCCTGCTTTCACTTTGGTTCCAGGAATTGTATCTAATACACGTTACCTGATATGAGCCAAGACAACTATAACAGAAGCCTTGCATGAACCTTGCAGAACGTAATAACCCCAGCAAAGTAAAAAATAAAGTGTTTGTTAGTGATGTTCCAGCTTGCAAGCACAGTTTCACTGAGCAAGCGTACAACATTCGGGACGCTCATTATAGTTTATTAATCTTACATGTTCTTTCCACTGTCCTCTTTTATTATTTTTGACTGCATACATTGTTAAGTGTCCTTGGATGACTTGGAAGGTGCTTATAGATGAGGCATATTATTATTATTATGAGATGAATTTATTTTAATGTTCACAGGCAAACTAAGTGCCGGGCCATCTTGGCCCTACATTTTATTGAGTTCTCAATAGCTTCGGACATTTTATAAAACATTGTTACAATTCACAAAACAAAGGTACATTCATAACTTCAGTTATGCAGAACAGTACTTCATTGCAAAAGTTCATAAATATTTGAAAGCATGTCAACCCATCAAGAACAGATTGAAGAAAAAGGTTGTTACTGCATTGTACAGTAAAGATGATTGTCTCAATACAAATTCATTCAGAAAAATATTCCCTAAATGACACAACCAAATATAAAACCCCTTATATTATATTTTCCCTTGTACATATAACATTAATGTGTCCACTTTAGTTCACTTGGACACACACACACACACACACCGACACCAAGACAATGGATTACTATTGAAACACCAATGAACAAATAAATGGTCAACAGCAGTCCGAGAGCCACAGGTTCCATCCCCATTCATTTTAGCGGTGCCTCAATGTCCACGTTGATAAAGGTGTACAGTATATCCTTCTTAATCTCCTTGACTGTGTATTTGAGAGAATTAATTCCATCTGTTTTCATGGTCTGCAAGGTATGTCTCAGTTTACCAGGATTCTTTGGATTAGCCTCATTGTGCAAGTCTCTGTTATGTTTGATCATCCTGTACTTTCCCGTCACCGAGTCAGGTCGAGAAATGGACATGCCACGGAAGATAATTCGATTATAAATATCGTCGTCCTCACCACCCCAGCCCCAGAACGTGTTCGGGAAGCCGTTAATCTTTAAGTATTGGCTCTTGGACAATGAGGAAACTCCACCAAAGAAAGTGTTGTAGGGTAAGTGGAAGTTAAATTTGTCCATAGCCACAGCCAAGTGTCGAGGATTGTCAAAACATCTATAAAGGTTACGGTCATCCATAGGAACCAAATCTATGTCAGAAAAGACAAAGCAGTCGTGATCATATTGCTTCATTGCTTCCACGTAGCCTGCATTCATCAGTTTTGCCCGGTTGAACACGCCTTCTCCATCCTGGTTGATGATATACACCGTGTAGTCCAACTGCTGCCGCATCAGTATAGGATGGAGGTAATACAGCCATTGAATAAGGTGCTCATGCCGATTGCGAAATGCGATGATGATCGCCACCTAAACAAATGGAATAGGTTAAATGGTTTTAACATAAATGTGTCTAATCATTAAGATGTTGGAGTTTTTCTTTTTGTGTACAATCCTTAAAACCCTTATACTACGAGTATGTCTGATAGCAGTGAGTTCATATGGTACTGCCCTGTAATTATCCTCTATGTTTTAACTTTTGATCTCATTCAGATTTTCTCTATGTTTCAAGTAAAACACATACAGCAATGTGTGAACACAGCAGCAAGATTTGTGTAGCTGTTATGACAGGAACATATGGAATAAAACCATGTTGAAAACTGTCAGTATATTAATCTTTTTACAATCAGTTATTGTGTAAGGTACTTTCCTCAGGTAAAAAAAAATAAATAAAAAAAAAAATAAATAATATATATATATATATATATATATATATATATATATATATATAAGTTAAACTTTACTGATCTTTACTGCTGCAATGCTACACAGTTCTGTTCACACATTTCTGTATTCTAGTAGATCTTTACTTATTGTACATACATACATTTCTTTTCATTTCACATGCCGTGGCAAAGTAAACATGTTTCCCATGCCAATAAAGCTGAAGTGTAAAAATGTAATTGAAAAAGTGTAATTGTCTTGCAAGTCGTTATTGATTTAGTTATGATTATTTTCTTACATTATCCAAATAGTACTTCACAAAAAAAGAAGAAGATAGTGTTTACTTATTTATTTGTCTCGCCTTTCCTTCACCTACCTTCTGTTGGGCAATGCAGTCTGGTGGCTTATACCGTCCTCCTTCCAGTAGATGAGAACCGATTGTCTCTCTCACCTTGTCCAAAGTCTGTTTAGAATTAAACTCCACATGGAGTGGACCCACAAGTTTTGGAGGGGTGTCAGGGCAGCGTCCCAAAGTCTCGCTCTCATTGGGTGGCCTCCGTGTCTCTTCGTGACTGGTATTTAGGACTTTGCTCTTCATTTGAACAAATTCTTTTATCAACTGGGAAATGGTTTTGTTTCCATCTGCAACATGATATGGCTGTGAAAAAATGTCCAAAGTGCCGTTGTCGTAAAATAGAAGCAGAACAAAACATGGCACACTGAAAAAAGCAGAAAGGGCCAGTCCTTTAAAACACGTTTGCATCATTTTTGCTCCTGCCGAAGTTGAGTACTGTACTCTTCGCTGCCCTGGTACAGCTCTGGTACCTGCATCTCAATTTGCCAGTCAAAGCTTTGCCGAACAAAAAAGCAACCGGACAGGTTCTTTTCTTTACTTAAGGTTGGGCCTCACACCTGTTGTTAATAATTAATCATGATAAACAAAACAAATTCCTTTTGTGTCCTAGATCTAATGACTCAATGATGTCATTGAAAGGGTATTGATGTCTGTCTGAGTATGACTTTAAAACTGTTATATTGTTTCATTTCATTTGTGTATCTATCAAGACTGGTTTTAGTTTACTTGAAACAATAACCAAATACAAAAGTATTGTACCGAGACAAAATATGACTTAGTTATTACTTACTTATTTTATTTAGGGGGGGGGGGAAATACAGTATTACTACTACTTTATATAATAGAGCAATAATAATAATTCCTTTTTGTTGTCAAACTGGGCCCTCTAGTGGTGGGGATTTGACAATACTGGACGTCCTCAGTATCTTGTGTGAAACTTGGCACATGGAAGAAGTTTGCCTTCAGCTGCTCTAGTTTAGCATTGTTTTAACAAACAAGTTTTGAGATGTTTTAAGCTCATGTAAGTGAACAAAAAGCACAGCCACGATGCAGATAACCCCAATATCCTAAATCAGTTTCCACATCCAAATTCCATGCAGGTTTCGCACATTCAGCACGTGAGAAGGCTGAAGGGTGTCATGTGACATGGAGGTAGTATTTCAGTTTCAGTGTGAATAAAAGGACCACCTACCTACAGACAATGGGGCAGACATGCTGTTGCTCCCAGTGTTGAACTGGTAGATATGATGATGCCAGAGGCACGGTTTTCCAAAATTTGATCTTTTTTTTTTTTTGTCTACATTTTATAATTACTCAACTGAGTAACTGTTCGAGGGGCCAGAAAATTAACTCAACATATACCATATGAAGATACATAATAATAATAATAATAATAATAATAATAATAATAATAATAATAATAATAATAATAATAATAATACTTTTAATTTATATAGCGCTTTTCCAAATGCTCAAAGACGCTTAATGCTCAAAGATGCTTATGGTCACATGACGTTCATGTGACATTAGTACATACACACTGACAACAAAGCAGCCAGTGTTAACATCATGTGACTATATCACCCATAACTGATAAACAAAGACAACTTTCATTTTAAAGCATAAGTATATTTTAACTTGTAGTCAAACAAATGAAGTGTTCGGAACTATTGGAAGAACTTGGTTAATCCAAAGAAAAGGAAGGACGTGTGAATGAGAGGAAAGGTTTGTCTGCTTCCTTAGATAACTGAAAAGGTTGAAAAGGTTATGCAGCAACTTGAACAGCAACGGCGTCGGATACCAACTGCAAAACAATATGCTGAACTTCTGTTTTTCTGAACTTCTGAACTTACATACTTAGCTGCAGAGGAAGGGCTGACTCTTGTGGGTTGAAAATAGTTCCTGTCTACCTCACAGTTCCCCATCCAATGGTTCCTTCCAGCAGGTGAGGTACTTTTGAACCTCTCATAGTGCTGACTTTTACAGAGAATCTCTAGAAAGACATATGCAGCACAATAAATCAGTATTAAAAAAAAGGCCTTGGCATAAACTCAAAAATTATGAATGTTTTCTTTCTAATCATAGTCTCATATATTGCTAACGTTATGTCAACACGTTGTTTGAAAACACAGCTGTTTGCTTAGTTCATTGATCTGTAATAACGAGAAGTCCCAAACCAGAGGACAATACAATGTCATTTCGAAGGCCAGAAATTCATACTGTACCCATAATACGCTTCACTCATGAGCTCGTTTAAACCAAATAATGGGACATCTTACAACCTCACAAATGAGGACCCCTAGTGGCACATTTTAGCAAGACACTGCAAATGGGTTTAAAGGCGCAGTGTAAACTATGGCTGAACACATAGTGATAGAGGGTGACAAAATTCCGGATGGGTTTTAAAATTGAAGGGAGACTTTTCCTTCACAGAACAAGGCTCACATGTCCCAGGAACATGTGGACGAAAGAACAAGTTGATAGCTCCTTTATTTATATTTTTAATCATTTTTTATTGACGATTCCCTAATTTTTCCATCCGATTTTGAGTCTTTTTTTTAGGAACTGCAATACAATAAAATCAAATACAGTAACATTTCAGTTGTTGTGCCTTTTCATATACACCATATAAGACCATACAACAAAGAAGAAACACTGAGGATGTTCTTCTTCTTCCACCATAAATATAAAATGAGTTAGCCTTCATATATCATTCCCATCTATTCTCACCAGTATACATTATGTCTAAATCAAGGTTTGCTGAGGCTAAGTGGGGCTTACAATGTATTCAATACGTCCAACAGCTAATTTTATTTATGTAAGGCTTTAAGCAGTTTTGCTGACACTGCCGTGGGGGAGGTTAAAAATAAGCAAATGTTCCCACATTCTCAAACATTTTCCCAGGACTTTAATGGAGATGTTCCTTTGTCCCATATTTGCCTGTTTAAACCAATTACTATGGTTCATTGTGTTTACAATGTGAATTCCTTTTTTGTTTTCGTTACTGCAGTTATGTGATATACATGGTTAATATGTTGACGTTGGCGCTCAACTGAACTTGAGTTCTCAAGGCGGAAAAATCGCCTGAAGTGCCAACCAAGATGTAAAATGTTTGCTTAAATCATAATTCTGTCAAAAGTCTTGTGATGGCAAACATAAAAAGACGAACTCCTCCAAAACTAGAATAATACATGTGCACTGTTCATTTTATTAGCGGTGGTGTTTGGAAGACAGAATGGTGAGGAACTATTATTAAAGATTTAACTTACTATTTGGAGTAAATATTAGGTGCAACACATGTAATCACTGTACAAATCAGTGTGAAACGTTTAGTGTTTTGAGATAGAGTGACCTATGAGTGTTGGGAGGACAGTGTGCAGGATCTATTCGTGTATGCTGAGTACCTATAAATATGTGCAGTCTAGTATATCGCCACCAGAGGTTAGTCATGCATCATCAATAAAAAAGAGCCACACCGTACTAGAAGATACATTTCTTCCTGAGATTACTTTGCATGCCTGTGTGTAGCATCCTGTATAGACCCTACAACACACACACACACACACTTTACGTGCATGTCATGTGAATTAATGAGTGTATTTATGAATGTTACTGCCCAAAAGGGCACGTGTCACACTTTTGGATAGATGTGCTGCTTTTCATAAAGAAACCTGATACCGAGGCCTCTATCGATGGAATCCAGCTTTGGTTTTGAACATTTGAATATCATTGTTTTCCGTCTTTTTATCCCTCCTGATTTCTCTTTGCTTATTTTTGCTGCTCCCAGCTTGACTTTTAGAATAAGAATGATGCTTACCAAGACATATTTCTAACCAGAGAAGCAGGCTTGTTGGATGGACATCCAACCCAAACTGAGCAAGAAAGACTGGTAAACCCCCGCTGACTTAGCCACACAAGGGTTTGCTGGCACTGTGGAATCCCTTTGGAGGTGGGCGCGTCTGCTTTTTTAGAACCCGCATTTTATTTAGCATGCATGCTTGTGGTGTCAGAGCAACGTTTGTGTGGAAATCTATATAATTTCTTAATTAAACAGATGAGTACAATGTTAAAACAAATGCCTTCCTTTATTCTCTGTTGAGAAGTTCACTCAACAGATCCAAGACTTTTTATATGAATCCTTAAATGGAACCATGTTCCCAGAACTGGACTGATGTTCTAGTAGATTGTTGTTGTAAAATATGTGAAATATTTCAAAATGTATTTTGGCTTAGTGTAGATCCTGAGAGAATATCCAAATGTTGCAAGAGGCAGGACAAACTGCCCAACCATCTGAAAATTTGAATACATTAAATACATGTATTTACTGCAGTCATATAGACAGATGTGAACACACACACTGATACACATGCATGCACATTTAAACTCAACCACAGCTCTTAAAACAGTCCTAGTTACAGCCTAGAGAACTCAGCAGTTTAGGGAAATATGATACCAGACCATAAATGTGTGTGTGCGTGTGTGTGTGTGCGTGTGTGTGTGTGGTTTTGAGTGGTCTCAGCTGTGTGGGACACACTGCAATGACAGCCAATCAGAGCTAATTCAGAATCAGAGTGGTTTTGACGGCTCCATGGTCTACCCGGGGGAACAAAGCAGTTTGTGTGTGTGCGTGTGTGTGTGTATCCATGTGAGTGTGTATTGTGTGCGCACCTCTCAACCTTGCTCTGCACTCCACCTGCTTCTCATTGCTCAAATGGTCTGACAAAACCTGTTCTATGATGTATGCGGCATTTGTGTTTCGAAGCTTTTATTCCATAGGCGCATACTGTAATGATATAAATGTATGAAAGTTATTTGAATTACAAATAATCTAATAAATCAATTCAATAGCATGTGTCTTTTTTGAGAGGCCTCTTTCAGGTATCAGTTTAAATGTGATTTTTTTTTTTTATTATTTCAATTTCAGCCTGAAATATAGATCATGATCAGCTGAGTTTAATGTTGTTTAAATGAACTCTCATTGCAATGCTGACTTAACTTTCCCTTCTTTGGTAGAAAACCTCCAAAGACGTTGTTTTGACCCAGTGTTAATAAGTTAATGAGTTAATGAGTTATTGTTCTTAATACTTTTTGGTTATTTACCCAAACAAGTTTCTGTTACTGATTTTATTTGCACAACAAAAAATACACATGTTACTTAAAACCCATATTACACTGGGACAAAATCAACTCCTGTTACTGGGTAAGTTCCAGTGTCTTTAAGACTCATGTTGTCTTACAGAACCTATAGTCTTACTACAAAACAGTTAAACAGCAATATGAATGAAATGACAGTTTAAGGACATATCCTCCTGCGTTGTCTGTGCTGCATGACCCTAAGTGGAGAAATCCAAATAAAGTCTATTTTAGTTGACCTTAAACTAGTCATGCCGCATTACTGGGCTTCAAAGCTGTATTTATCTTCACTGGTGGTCTGTCCAAAGAGCTCTCAAAGAAATATGTGGACATGAACATTCAACCACATCTCTAACAACAGACATGGCCACTTGCAACCCAAGAAGGAGAAGATATATTCCCCAACTGGTGTAATGACAGCTGTTATTAGAGGGTGAATGAGGTAAATATGTCTCAAGATCACTTAGTTACGCGGGTTACACATTTTGAGCAGAGACAACCTTTGGATTATCTTTTGCCATTACCACATACTAGAAGTTCAGGTTCAGTGCCTTGCTAAAGAGGAGTATTCTTCCAAATCTTCTGCCCAGGTTTTCGCAGCCTGTCCAGGTATTTGATATATAGCAGTTTTGTGGTCACAATTCTGCCACTCGAGCCTTCAGGCCAAAACCATTTGCAGTGTTTAGGAGAAAGCTGAGTTGGCAACTCCGCTCCTTCAAAAGTTAGGGAAACATCAGCCCGAAGTCACAAGGGCTGTGGGCGAGAACCCAGGGAAGGAGAAACAACGAGAACCATCCTCTGCTCCCCTTATCATCCATCGCTCTCGTTTTCTACGTGACGTGAAGCCGGCGATCTCCCAATAGGCCCTGGGGCGATGTGTCAGTAGCAAGTGGAGGACGAAGGAGAAGCGCTCAATTAGGGCCCATTGACGTATGGTCTTCACGCCTAACTATTTTTTCCTCCTATCCCTGATAGGTAGCTCTGTGGAGGCTCACTCTCCCTCACTTGTTCGCTCAGTCACACACTTGGTACCTCAACACCCACACACTAGCTGTCTCGCTCACTCACACACTCGTTCACTCATTTCCCTCTTCATTAGCACGGGTCCCTTCTATCTCAGGTAGATAGACCTCCATGCTCATTTATTCGCCTGCCACCATTTCAAGACATGGTCCTCCTTATTACCAACTCGCTGAGTGAGAATATCTATTCAGCAACGCTGCCATTCACTGTGAAGTTGATGTAATGGTTGCTGTTGACTTTATACCAATATTTACTAGATGTTGCTATGTTTATTTCGGGTTAGACAACATTTCAAGACAGAACTTGGCATGCCTAAATAGTAAAAACTTTTCCAGGATGCTTCTGAATGGTAATATCAAATCTGCTCTGGTGAGCTCATTTCACGTGTTACTACAATGAAATTACAATATACTTTCATACTTTTTGTGTGGGTGTCCTCGGGTTTCCTGTCCACCCTGAAAAGACATATACAGTGTTATAGCAGGAATACTCCAGTCCTCAGAAGTGGTTCCCCAGGCCCTGCCATGTGGTTGCCCATTGCTGCTAAAAGCTTGACATGTCAAAGCTTGACATTTTGGAAATATGCTTATTTGCTGTCTTGCCAAGAGTTGCATGAGGAGATTGATACGTTTGTATGCTTTATGAAGCCACCGTCCGCAACGATCTAACTAAACTCTAGCATCAGCATTATTTGTTGGGCCAGGACCTTAACATAACCTCCATAAAATGGCTAATTGTCACTACAACATGTATGAAGCTTTTTGAGGTGCTAGTGGGCGGATTTACTTTCCTTTGGACAGATTCAGGCTGGATGTTTTACATTACATTTCATTTAGCTGACGCTTTTATCCAAAGCGACTTACAATAAGTGCATTGAACCATGATTACAAACGCAGAACAAGAATCAAGTACAATTTCTTCAAGAAAGAAAAACTACAAAGTGCTATAAGTAAGTGCTACTAAAGTGGTACTAAGGTGCTACTTTCTTTCTTTAAGGTATAGTCGGAAAAGATGTGTTTTTAGTTTGCGGTGGAAGATGTAGAGACTTTCTGCTGTCAATGGGGACATTGACATCTTTCCCCTGTTTCCAGTCTTTGTACTAAGCTAGGCCAAGGTACTGCTGGTGATAGCCTCATAATGAACTACAATACAAACGTACAATATTACTTAAACAATTTTTTTCATTTAACCCTCAGTAAGAAAGGGATTAAGTGCATTTTCTTTTTCTCCAAATGTCAAAAATATTCCTATAAAGAGTTAAATTACAATGAATGTAATTTTTGGTATGAACAAAAGAATAACTTAAACCGTAATATCATAATTGCTAATGTTTAAATGAATTATACCCAAACTAAAATAAAAAAAATCTTAATTAATTAAAATGATTAATTATTATTATTAATAATCGGTGCAAGTTATAAAACAAAGAGCCTCTATTTCAATTTCAATTTTGTATTTGTCTAGTTTGATGTCACGCTTGTTTTCAAAACAGCCATTGTGTCATAACAGAAAGAGAACAGGTGCAAGTAATTAGTTAATTAAAAAAAAAAAGCAGCTTCGACATTTAAAGCTACGGAGCCACACGCAAAGTAAAATTACTTTGAGTGCGTTTTTCTTCTTCTTCTTCTTCTTCTTCTTCTTCTTCTTCTTCTTACGTTACAAGAATAACGACACGTTTTGCCGTGAGGGTAAAGGTCACGCGCGGGTCAGAGTTGGGCCATCGTCGGACGTTTTGCTAGCCAGTTAACGGTCATCATGGAGGATTACAGGAGATGCGTTTACATACTGCTGCGGACGATATCCAGACTCCACCACTTCTAAAAAGGTGAGGAACTGCATGTATACATGATGTTAAGGGTTTCATTGGGACGCGTGCTGTGTTGCTACCTCGCAATAGTCCCGAGGTGTCGGTGGACTACGAAGTCTGGCGTTATTGTTACCATTGTGTAGTTACATTTTTTGGCAGATCTGCTCATTTCCTCCCTCATTCACTGTGGATGTAAGCACGCTATCACACACTGTCAGAGGGCCGTTTCGCAGATATTGTGCAGGCTGCTCTTTGCCTAAAGCATACATTTTTGATCACACTTTTGCATTCTGGTGTTGTGCTGTGACGAGAAAGGAGCTTCTACTGTATATTCTACTGCCATTGCTTACTCTCTCTCTCTCTCTCTCTCTCTCTCTCTCTCTCTCTCTCTCTCTCTCTCTCTCGCCCACTGGTTTTGTGTTGAACTGCAACTTCTCTGAATCATTGGTACAACATAGCCTTTTGATGGTCATTGTGGGATGACATTTCTATTTTGAACTGCCTTGGTGGGGATTATGTGACCACCAAGGTTTTAGTTATTTTGAGTTTTTTGATAATGTGTATCGACTATTCCTACATAATAGAAATGTGGTCTAGCCTACGTTAGTTAAGCAGACATACATTAAAACATGCTGTAAGATGTCTGACAGCTACTGTTGACTCTGAGGGGAAATATAGCCTGCAACACAGCTTTTTGTTAGAGGTTTCCTTCTGTTTGTGTCTTGTTCTGTAGGACTTTGTGCAACATATATCAGCACAATATATATAATGTGTGTGTGTGTGTGTGTGTGTGTGTGGTTACAGTACGATAACATTAAAGAGATAGAAAATGTAAAAATAAAACTCAATTTGGATCTCTTCTCTCAATACATAAAGTTCATGTCACTACATTCTGGGCCTGGCTCCGGCTTTGGAGTTGCAATAACTCCGAGTGTATAAGCACGCTTGTAATGCATCTCTAATGAACTGGGTTTCTCTGTCTTGGCTTTGGATTTGACGATGCTGAATTAATTCTAATAATTAATGGAAAATGTTCTGCGCAGTTAAAAACGTCTGGCAATCTTTGAATCATCTGAGCAGAAGAAGAAGAGCTACAGTCTCTTGGTCTCTCACTTTCCATTACTCCTCCTCTTCTCCCCCCGCTTGTTCTTCTTCTCCCCTTTCCCTACCTCCTTACTCTTGACATGTGTCACATTTTGGGCTTCTGCTCTCGAGGGATAAATGCCAGATTACATGGTGTAGTATTTTTATCCGTAGTACATTAACCGGCGGAGCTTACAGCATCAAAGCTTGGAGGAGATCATCACACAAGCGCACACGCACTCACACGCTGACACACACACGCGCGCTCACATCAGAATTGAAACGGAGAGTGTAAAGTGCCTGCTTTGATCTCTCCCTTCCTCCTATTCCTAATTACCCTAGTGACACACATACATGCAAACACACACAATGCACAGATGCCTTAACATGCGCTCGCACACGCACACAAAGAAATGAATGCATCCTTGGAATCCATGAAATCTAAATCCATGAACACATGGTGAATTAGATGTCAAATGTTCATCTGCCAAAACCTGAACAAAAGTGGCTTGCAGGGCACGTGATTACACGTTACTCATTCTGAAGTTATGGCGATATTACAACTACCTTCAATAAAAATGCTTTAAATGATAAATGTTCATACACAGTGAATCAGAAAATGTTCTCCTCCGGTTTGTATCAAATTACATTTATGTGTGAAACATAAGTGAAGTATAATATCAAAATCAACTGTCGTCGATTTCCATGCAAAATAGCAAAGCAGTGATGCAATTCATGTAGAAAATTATATGACCAACACCTTTACTCTGCCAAGGCCCAAACACATCATTACTGTGATATTCTAATCTCCAGCATCACTCATACCCAAAACATGAGCCAAAGGTATTACTCACTTTGTAAACTCTCCTGCACTATAACAGTTTATTTTTCTTTGGTTTGACTCGATACTGAAGAAGTTTGGAAACTTTGTTTTATAATACATTATATTTTAGTTCACTATTCTATCCCTCTAAACATTTAATTACACACATACAACATACGTGTGATTGAGCATTGTCTCCACACACGTTCATAAACACACAAAACCAGGTTGTGTATGCTCTGGCTAAGATTGGATAGTCTGGAATCCCACTGTGAGCTTCAGATTTATTTAAAGATGGTTGCCTCTCACACAAACAGGCCTTTGATGGGTAGTCTACCCATCATAAAAGCAATGCTAAATTATCCCCTGACTTGTTTTGCCTGCCACAAACTCACATCTAAAGCAGTTTGAAGACAGACTGAAGTCACAGTAACAGAGACTGTTGATTGTGAGTGGCAGAGAGATGCTGATACTGTGCAGCATGAGCAGCAAGTTGGCAGAGCATCATGTTAACGGAGCACTGTAGTTGCATGGGTAAGAAGATGGAGGAGAAAATGAAAAAGCATTTTAATATGTGTATGGTGCGAGTTAAATGCCAGCTGTTACGTGGACATCTGTTGTGTCAGTAAATGCCCCACTGGTGAATTTTGAAGCTTTTATATGTCTTTAAAAAGGCGGCTGCAAACAAGTGACTAATTGAGACGACAAAACATCTTTACAGCCTTGTTGTATACTTGCCTTCATGGAAATAGCATGTAGCTTATGTATAGCCTAGCATTAGCTTTTTACTTCTGCTGATTGCGTTCATGCTTATAAAAATATTAAAGTGGTGTTTATTTATGAAGATTGTCTTGCTGAACAAAACGTGTAAGTATCAAATGTTTGAATCCACAAGGCAATGAAAAAATGTGCGATGCTAACTTCTGTGCTTGGCATACACAAATAAGTCATCCCTGTTCAACTCTATACACCAATGGTTAAAATAAGCAAACATTATTGTAGGCCTGAGACAGGTCATACACAGGAAAAGAGTGTATATTTCAATACTGTATAAATTATGTGATAAATTATTATCCAATTAATATTAAATTGCATCAAATTACCAAAGATCACTCAGCTGAGTAAAACTCAGGCGAAAGCTGAGGGCAGTTTGTCAGACAAACCAGACAATGAGTTATGCTAGACAAAATGGAAAGAAGAAAAAAAACTCCCTTTCCAATGCTTGAAATTACTCACCAGCTATTAGCTCATCTCATTCGAGCACTGAGAGTTTCTCACTTGCTCATCGGTTGCCAACAGGACCTTTTTCGAGCCATTCAGCCTGCTGTGAACGCTGCCTTGTTGACCTTTGGGTGCCGTCAACCGATCAATGAGGGGATATGTTGCTCTGTTTCCAACACTGTTGCTAGATGTGTGAAGAGCCTCACCCTACTTCATGAGGTCATTTAGCAGAGTAGTGGGGAAAGAGTTTGCACTGTGTGTTTGTGCATGTGGTGCATTGAAGAGTGAAGCTGTGTGTATGTGTGTGTGTGTGTGTGTGTGTGTGTGTGTGTGTGTGCATGGTGGAGTTTAGGTGCTTGTAAGGGAGATGTGACATGAGTGAGTTGTTGAGATTGAATTTGCCCTACAGTTCATGTCATTTAGGTGAAATCAGTGAGGATCTATTCAATGAGTGCCTCACTCCAGGCTTGTGTGCCTCATCCAATAATAAGATGAAATAGTGTGTGTGTGTGTGTGTGTGCGTGTGTGTGTGTGTGTGTGTGCGTGTGCGTGTGTGTGTGTGTGTTTGTGTACGTGTGTGTGTGTGTACATCTCTTTACAGGTGGATAAGTGTGTTTTTGATCATTTCATAAGCCAGAGGAGAGAACTTCTATATCTATATCCTGAACTTTCACCCCTTATGTTGACCCTTATGTATTATTTCAGGCCTCACTTGTAGGTTCTAGTGAATCATGAGGGATTATTTCTAAATGCTAAGTTTATATTGGATGATGATAACTTACTATGATAATACATTTGGGGGTTGAGTTATTTATCGATGAAAAATGCCCAACATAATGTGGTTCTAGTTTCTCAATTGTGAGGATTTGCTGCTTTTGTCTCTTTTCATATCATTTTAAATGAGATATGTTTGGCTGTAGGTCAGACAGAATACACCACGTTTGGCTCTGATGCCCAACTCGAAAAATTATCAAGACAATTAATAAAGACAAATTCTAGTTGCAAATGTACAGTTAAAGACTTATTTTGCATCACATATTTTGATGGGATACACTAAAAAGGAGCAAGTGACAGTTTACTGCTGTTTTCTGTGTGTGTGTGTGTGTATAAATATATATAATATATATATATATATATATATATATATATATATAAACCATTTCTTTGAGTAAATGAATCGTTTGAGTGGAGTGTTAATGTCTGTCTCTGTTTCTCTGTGTGGGGTACATACTCCCACCAGGAGTTGCTGACAAGAGATGACTGTGGCTTACCACACACTGAGAGTGCTGCTCTTCTTTAATCTCCCTCCCTCTCTTTCCCTCTGTGTTTCTCTCCCCTATCTTAATTTCTCTCAACTCTGACACGTACAAGCCGACTCTCCCATCTTAACCACCGAGCTAATCCTTCAGCAGCTTTTTGGGGGTATCTTGCTGTTTTGGGGCTCTTCTACTGACACAACGGTTTAGTATCATAATGGCTTGCAAACACCTGTCCAATTAGGCTGATTGTGATGCACCTCAAACTACGAGATGGATCCTGCAGTGTGGCGCAGAGATTTAGCAAAACACACTAAATACTTCTGCTCTTGAGGGATGTTTTTGCAGTTTTTTGACAAATTTCTTTCTGTAAATCCAGGTTTAGTGAAGGGTAATTGAGGGGACTTCAAGAGTCAGTTGTCAGGAAAGGACAAAAGTATTTTTCCGCTAAATTTAGGTGCCAACGTCAGTGTACTCTGTTTCACAAAAGTGGAGAGAGTTATAGGCTGTCTAAGGTTCAACCGTGGGCTTAAAACAACAACAACACACATGTCTAAACTTAAAAGTAGTGCTCTGGCTTTTATCAAAAAGTATCAGAAGGGGATGTGACAAGATCATTATTCTCATTTTCATTGAAAAACACATTTATATGATCATTGTGTGATTTTTGCGAGGAGCTGTACCAAATGACGTGCTTTCTTACATCTGTAGAATATAAAGTGTATGCCATAATCTATCTGCAGCATGACAATATTTAATATACTGATGGTAATTCATGGTATTTTCATACACATTCCGCCTTGAACGCCTGATATTTAAAAATTGCAGTTGGCCATGATGCAATTTGGATGAAATGTTGCTGAATTGCTCAGCCCTGATTTGAGATAGAATTAGAGTATGTTTAATAACACAATTATATCACTCAATTCAAGAATTAAAGGCCCAGTGTGTAACATTTAGTGACATCTAGTGGTGTGTTGCAGATTGCAACCAACAAATACCCCTCTGCTTAGCCCTCCCTTTCCAAGCATGTTGGAGAACTACGGTGGCCTTCAGTAGAAGCTACTTTTATCAATAATCAATCATTTATTGCACGTACAGTAACAAGTTACAGTTATCGTCAACTTGAGTATCCTTCACTTCACCTGGTTCCCTTCACCACAGCGGCCTACCTGCTTCCGCTTCGTGTGTGTGTTTGCGTCTGTGTGTGTGTAGTTAGAGGAGCTCAGCCCGACGGAAAGAGCAGAGCAAATGTGCAATGCAGCGTCATCAAAACATTCTAAGGTACTAATAAAACCCCTAGTAACATTGTAGTTTTGCTTTTTTAGCCACACAATGCAAATGTAGAACTCATGCCTTCAATCACAATCCTCATATTATATTGTCTTAACTAACTAAGAAATACCAAAGGGTCATTATTTGACCAATGCAAAGTCTGTGCACAGGAATGGGACATTTTTGGGGAATGGCTTTGGGGGGCGCAGCATTCAAGAACAGAACGTTAAAAAAAATCAAACCGGGTTTACAGAAAACTCAACCATAGTGCCAACCGTGGCACTATTTACTGCCAAAGAGTAACTTAAAGTCAAAGGACACCCCTCACTCACAAGAAAAATCTTAACATAAAACTAAATTCCCACGCTATTCCCACAGGTCAGTGTTAAGATACACAAGTCTCTCCAAGCTTGAAAGATAAGTGAGGCTTTATCAGTATATCATCAAGACAAGCTGAAGCTGCTCCACTGGCAGCTTTTCTCAAGCAGTTATTTTAATTTTGAAATGAAACAAAATAGATATTTCATCCTGAAATTATAATAGAACGTAATTTTTTCGTCACCTAAATCGATTGCTGAAGTTCAATCAGTTCTCATAGTAATTTAGTCATGTCAATTGAGAGCGGTGATGGCAATATGAGAGGAGGTATCTGCACTTCTTTACAGTTAATGTTATGTTTCATGTTTTAGAAATCTATTAATTCATTATTATTTCATACTTCCGCGGTCCACATGGTTCCTAGTGTCCGCTATCTGATTGGGACCTGAGTCCCGTCATAGTTATTGCAGAAGGAAAATGTGTATTTTGACACACAATAGAGACTATTGCTAGTTAATTTTTTTCATAGACACAGCAATGGGGAGCAATTTGAGGTTAAGGATCTTGCTCAAGGACCAGTGGTGTATAGTAATGAAGTAGAAATACTTCGTTACTGTACTTAAGTAGTTTTTGGGGATATCTGTACTCTACTTTACTATTTATATTTCTGTTTACTTTTACTTTTACTTCACTACATTTTGCAAAGAAAACTGATACTTTTACTCCGATACATTTCTCCTGAAACCTTCGTTACTCGCTACAAAATCAAATCTATCTTTAGAAAAAAACAAAAACATCGGGGACTGTGGTGGAACACAGACTCCACCAAGCAGGTTTTGCGAATCACAATGTTTTGCATTTTCCCTCTACATCCTCTAGTCCAGCGCTCCCAAACCTTTATGCGTCACGGACCGGTTACGTGAAGACAATATTTTCACAGACCGGGTCCGACCTCGGAGAGACAGGAGACAACGACACCTGACGTGTGTTCGTTATGTCCAGTCTACTCCTAACTAAACCTTTAGTCCAGTCTACTGACTCTACTGCTAACTAAACCTTTAGTCCAGTCTACTGACTCTACTGCTAACTAAACCTTTAGTCCAGTCTACTGACTCTACTCCTAACTAAACCTTTAGTCCAGTCTACTGCTTAACTTATAACGCGCTGCACAAAGACAGGATGTTGAAATGGAAGCAGGTTTTCATGCTTTTTTGGCGATCTCAGGATACTCTGCCTTGGTTTCCAGATCACCGACAGAGTTGTAACAGACTTACGTTTCATTTTTAGAGTAACGTAACATCTTGACATGTGTCAAGAGATTCCGTCTGAGGTTACCACAGACGGATGTATGCGGTCATTTTTCACAATAAAACATCTTTCCGGCCTTGATTTTTTTTTATTTAATTGAAATGTTTCATTCATTCTTTCTGTGGCCCGGTACCAAGAGACCCACAGACCGGTACCAAGAGACCCACAGACCGGTACCAAGAGACCCACAGACCGGTACCAAGAGACCCACAGACCGGTACCAAGAGACCCACGGCGGGCAGAATGAGCATACTTATAAGTTATAACCACACTGTTACAAGTCCTTCATAGTGTCATATTGCTTTTTGGAGAATTATGATGATAAGTTCATAGTAGATGCAAAAGTATACTTAGGTACAATATATTATGTTGAACATAATATATATGGATGGATCCCAGCCAACCCAGTTATTGTATCAACACAACTCCTTGTCCTTGGTCATGGTGACCACAGCACTTAAAAGAATAAACTTCATAATTCTCAAAATTCTGACCCTTTGCTTTTTTATTAAAAGCATGTACTTGTACTTTTACTTTCAATACTTAAGTACATTTTATATCAGAAAAATACTTTTGATACTTAAGTACAGAAAATATCAGATACTTTAAGACTTTTACTCAAGTAGTATTTTAATAGGTGACTTTTACTTTTACTGGAGTAATTTTCCAGTAAGGTATCTTTACTTTTACTCAAGTACGGCTTTTGGGTACTTTATACACCACTGTCAAGGACACATGGACTAGCAGAGCAGGTGCTTGAACCTCTGATTCTCTGATTGAAAGAGAGGCATGCTAACCACTGAGCCACAGTCGCTGTACACTGCTTAGTAGTTGGTGGAGCATTATTCAGCTGCCAGGGTTGGTGTTCTCTCTCTCTTTGGGTCTGTTCGGGTACATCTCATTTAGGTTGGATGTGTGCTACACTTCCGTGGCGATGCCGTTGGTCGGGACAGCGTTATCATCTGTAGCTGCTGTGTGAGAGCAGTACAGAGCAGTGGTGCAAGCTCACATGCATTAACATGCTTTAAAAGAAGCTCGAGGGAGAACGACTTCATTCCTTTGCTCAGGTAGACGTTATTTCACTACATCTTTACATAGCAAATAGTTGTTTGCTGCTATAATACTGTTCAGAATGTGAAATACATGTTAATACGGCTTGTTGGACTAGCCCTTTAAATGAGCCAGAACACCACTGTCTATCTTGCTGTA
Source organism: Myoxocephalus aenaeus (assembly GCA_038501785.1). NCBI lineage: Eukaryota > Metazoa > Chordata > Actinopteri > Perciformes > Cottidae > Myoxocephalus > Myoxocephalus aenaeus. The sequence goes on from JBAMJR010000140.1 coordinate 5,922,502, forward strand.
ATCTCTTTCCCCTCCAGCTTCATAAAAATATTGAACAGCCTTTCTCTGTGTGACCTGGTCCTTGTTCTCAATTAAACTTCATCACCCTCAGCACAATTAATGGGGTTTTACCAATCTAGTTATTCCATTAGTGACATGCTCCTATCAGCTAGATGGTTGCTCCACTATACATACTGTACATTTTCTTGATAATTATTTTTTCTATCTGCCTCACAAGCCTTGCATCAGGCCGACAGCTCCCTGCCTTTTGTCCTTTAGTCGTCCGAATGTGTTCACCAAATTGTGCATGTATATTGCCTTTTATTATTCAGGAGCTCTGAAGGTTTTAATTGTCTCTGTATGTGTGTGTGTGTGTGTGTGTGTGCGTGCATGTGTGATAAATGATGTTGCTGATTGTGTGCTGCAATAAGTGTGAAGGCGGTGGTGGCAGCCTGCAGGCTGGCAGTGCTGGTTTAGGAAGACATCACTCCCCAGGCCAGGCAGATAATGAAGCACAGTGTACAGAGAGACAGATAAGACGACACTATTATGAATCTCTCTCTCTTCTCTCTCTCTCTTTATTTTTATATATATCTATCACACACACATGTACACTAGACGCAGTCTGTTTCTTCCTTCCAGCCAAACGCACTCTCGTTTTCTTCCTGAGCATGATTAGAAGAAAATAGTAGAAAGGGAGAGATGAAGAGACATGTCATACCATTCACAGAGCACTAGGTCTGACAGGAACCCTCAGGACATGGCACTCGTTTCAAGTGGGGACCAAATGGAGGTGGCACCAGGCTGTCAGTGCTCTCTAGTTAATTAGGAGACATTGGCGTTCTGGCTCAGAGAGGGCAGTTAGAAATCACAGTCAATTACATCCAGGTTTTAACATGAATTTGGCTCTGCAAGTCAGCTTGTCACAGCTTATCTGATGCTGACCATAATGGCTTCATGCTATACATTTACAGTCAATGATGTCTGCACATATTCTGGAGTCTACTGCATAGTACTGCAAAAGTGAGTTTTTGGCTGTCATTCTGGAAGAAACAGTTGACCAAACACATGGTTTTCTCTCGAGTCATTTCAAGCATATTAGAATAATGTTTGCTAGAGAAGGCTGTCAAAACGTAGGAAATTGTAAAAGCAAAATTATTTTATAACAACATAACATCAAATTTCTCATGCAATTCAGTTTTAAATCTGTACTTTAAAACCCCATTAAGTCAGATCTTGCTTAAAAGCTGGATAGGAGCTCGTTATCCTGCATTGTGAAACTTCAATTTTAACCATCATTAATGGGATTTGTGCTTTTCCAGTTTTTTTTTCAAATAATTTACCTTTTGAGAAAATAGTGCGTGAAGATCCTGAACAATCATCTTCCAGGTCTGTCTGACACACCTTTACATGCAGTCCACTGTTCAATATAAGCATGTAGCCCACAACAAACACAGATGTATTTCAGAGTACTTTTATTACCTTTGTTTGGCCAGATGTGAAAAGTGTGCATGAAGTCTCACATTTGGCCTTTTCAAACAAGTTCAGGGAAAATGTTTCCACTCTGTATGCAGAATCTTTCAACAACACCATCACCAGCGAACCACTCAGGGCCTGATCCCCATCTCTAAACACAAAGGAAAATGCCTGTCAAGTCTTGAAAGAAATCGTGTACCTGCATTTGAAAATCCATTAGGCAAGGCGTGGAAGCTGGAGTAACCAAGAGCAGTGGAAGCAGATGAAAGGGGTGACTCATTTGACGGTGCTGCCGTATGTTTTGAAGATGGAATATGGTCTCTAACTCGGCCACATGGGTGAAAACAGAAAAGTTTATAGACACGCGGTCGTGCTTCTGTTCAGGCATGCACAGGCGCGAGTGCACGCATATGCTCTTAGTTGTAGATATGGACATGCGCATACACAGGTGCATGCACATTGCCCTTTGTGGCTCGGACCGCCTGGTGTTGAAAACAAAATGCTACAGAAAGGCACACAAATCACTGCTCACAGGCAGGAAGAGAAGTGGAAGGGAGGGCAGGAGGGGTAATCAAACGAGAGAGCACTTGAGGAGAAAACGGTAGGCTGTTGTTCTAGTGCTCCTGTCCCCATCTTCGGTAAAATGAAGGCCTGTTCTTCTTTCTCTATCATATTTGCTGCGTTCTTCAATCTCCCCATCTTTTTAGGCAAAGCCAATTACCAGAAAACCGCTTTAACACTACCTCAGATTGAGAGGAAAGTGCTTATTGTTTTCATGTACCGCATTTGCTGCTCTCCCCGTCTCTGCCTCTCTTTTTCTCTTTCTTTGTGTAAAAACAGAATGCCCCGGCTTTTTACCATTTGCGATAGCTCAGTAGAGCCTTGCTCGTTTGAGAATACTACACTTAATATCCATAAGGAGGACGGGGAATTCTGAGATACCTGGTTTTTAAGTTGGCATCATCTGCTGTTATTTTCCTCTCAAAACCACTCGAAGCCAAATGAAATCACTCAGGGAAAGATAAGTGAGGCTTGCAAATGACCAGAGAGAAGGGAAAGATCATAGACCTTGCATCCACTTTACTTCAGCGGAATCAAGACATAGGAATGAATAGGATGAGTCAATTAGTATCAACAAACCGCAATTCTGTTCTCCTCTTATAAAATGTAATGTATTTTATTTTTTAGGGCTTTTCCACCTTGTCCTACCAATTTGTTTGCCCAATATACTATGCATTGCTGTCGTTATCACTGCTGACTTGACTGCTCTTGGAGGTTGTAGTCTGCTATATGTCAACTATGTGATGTGTTTGTTATCTCTGCCAGGAGAATCATGCAATCGCTCATGTATGTGCACCTCCTGTCTTTCCAAGGCTAATATTGCATTTTATTGCAGAAAACTGCATAATATTTTGGGCGGCCAGTTATGGCTGCCTGCTCAAGGACCTTTCATGGTGGCGATTCAGATCCTGTCGGGCTGTTCTCGGGTCTCCTTTAATTTATTAATTTATTCATGTCGAGTTCAGGTAGGTTTGTCATGGGTCTGCTTTTAATCGTTTTGCTTAGAAATGTATTTGAAACCTTGTAGTATTCATTCGCCTAACTGTGTATGTCAATAACATTCATTTCCATGTCTAAAAAGCTAGATTTTTCACTGGTAAAGATTGGGTGTTTTTCCCAAAGCCCCCTGAGCCGTGCAGATACCTGCAGACATGAGGCAGGTCCTCCTACTCTATTGCTGCATTCGTTGGGCATTAGGATTTGTTCATTCCCTTTTGCAGTCCATGAAAAATGCACTGAAAACACTGTTGCGATATCCTTCCTCTCATTTCATGGTATCATTTGAAACCTTCCTCTTCAGTGGTTGATTGGTCTGTAGGATGGTCTGCTGGCAAAGTAAACACACACACACACACACACACACACACACACACACACACACACACACACACACACACACACACACACACACACACACACACACACACACACAAATCACATTGGACTGACTATCTTGTCCTCCCGAAAAACTGAACAGCATTTACATTTTTCCCCAACCACATCCACCACAGACCTAAAACTTCAAGGATTTTGGCTATGTTTTGAGTTATATTCTGATTGCAGATGCCATGTGAGTTGCTGTAAGTAATCTATACTTCAGTGTAATTGAGCAAGACCAGAGAGACTAAGAACACCAAGAGGAGAAATAGTAAACATAAAATACATATAAAAGATGCATGATAAGGCTTAAAATAACATTAGAACATAATATTTATGGACATATTTAGGCCACATTATAACTGCCTACGCAGCACTCTCCAATGTAAATGTACATTAACATATATTATGACTTGGTAAGCTATGCAAATAAGCTGCCTTAATTAGGGATAAAAAGTAATCTTTCCCTCTCAAGGAAGTTTTCTCCAGGCAAGTGGAGCACTTGGCTGTCAACAGGGAATTAACTAAACAAAAGCTCTGTGGAGAAGCACAACTTTTCCTCATCTGACTAATTCCCAGTGTTTTCTTAGTTAATGGTGTCATGATTAGTGCCTTACTCAGTGGTCTCAAAGCTCCTCAGCTGTGGACTCAGGCTTTGAGCAGCTTCAAACCCCAGCTGAAGCAGTAAATGTGATTGGACATTTCTGGGTTGGCTAGATGGCACGTTGGATTAGTTGCTGTATTAATTATGCTCTTAGACAATCAACAGCTAAGACTAAGGCTCCACTTTGATACTGAGCTTCGTTTTTGCATTGCAGAAAGTATATAAGTCCTTCATGGACATGCACTGAACCAGTTTTTTTTTATAATTTTTAAATATAGTACATATTTTGCATACCAAAGAGACACATGAAACTTGTCAAATTAGTAATATTGGCTTATATTACTTATTTTTGTTCATTTTTGTCTTGGAGCACTTTCCTTCACACAGTTTCTATAATAAGTACACATCAACTCTCAATGATGGTTTGTTTTTAGATCATAGTTGATGGGGTAATCAAGTGGACTTCATTTGTGGTTCCATATCTCTTGAGCTTTGGAAGGTATAGTAAATCTTCAAACTAACAGATTTATATAATGATCTATTTATATAATTTATATGTTGCACCCTTGAAACGAACTGTCCACAAACACGTCCTTCTTCAGTTTGGCAACTTTTATTTTACAAATCCCAGTTTCATAACAAGCCATACGTTTTTGTCTCCAGCCAGAAAATACAGCCCGACAACTTCACTTAATTTCTTAAAGAGACAGCGCTCTTTTCTAAACTGCATGCAATACTGTCTGCCCTTGACAGCCAGTATATGTACAGGTAATGTACTGTTCTCAAACATTGGAACAACATTGGAACAACAATATAGGACTTAACTAAAAACACAATTCAAAGCAAATCGTTAGTAATGGACACAGTTGTATTAAATTAGTAAGACATATGAAATAACATATTTCAGGGCGCTACATATACTTAAATGATGATAGCATCCACAGGCTAACCCAAATAAACAATCATTCTACCACCGACTACCTCATCCATTCCATTCTCAAATGTAACACTTTAATTAAAGGATCTCCAAATATTTTCAGTGTAAACCACTCTAATAAGACTCTAAATTAGATCCACCACACAGCACTACGTCACTTTTAAAGCTGGTGTGCCTGTTACTCCGCTTATTTCATCCAAAACAGTATTGAGGAACACTGGGAGCAAATGCCAGGAGTTGAGTTGTCATTAAAACAAAATGATTGTGTTAACTACATGCCAATTAATCAGAGCACTTCCAGCTAAAACAAAAGAATATTGAAAGCAAGAGTGTGTGTTTAGTCAAATTATTGAGTGAGAAAAAGAAGTCAGCAGCACGTTTGCTTTGAGAAGTAAGCTCCATATTTATGTGCGGATGTACATACATATTATGTTATTCATACCAGTAATAAGCTGGGACATATGTAGAAGGTTCTAAATATTAATGATTTTGTGGCAAATTTCTTTACTCTCAGCCTTGATTCCTTGGGGAATTGAAATGTTGAAGTGCCTCAAGCTACAGTTCCTCTAATGGCCTCTAGAAGCTGAAAGAAAACAAGAAATCTCAACTCAAGTCCTTCGGAAAATCCTTGAAAATCCCCAATAGTTCTGCAAACATGACAGTGAGCAGTAACACTACAATAAAGAAACTTTTAAAGAGGTTTAAGTAATTGAATCCCTTGTAATAATAATTAGAGCAGTAATGCATTTCTCTAGTGAACCCCAGTAACCGCAGTATGAAATCCCATAAAGACAATTCGTCTGATTTGGCGACAAAATGTCTTCACTTCTACTGTAGTCATGTGTTTCCATGAGGTTTCTCCGTGTGATTTCTACCATACCTGGCCCTTGGTCCAAGCATTTCCTGGTTTGGTCACATGGTCATTATTGATTTTTTTCCTTTTCTTTTTTGAGGCCACTGGCTACTGTGCACCTGGGAATAAGGAGTTGTCTATTTGATTTCATGGAGTTATTATAGAGACACAGGGGGCTTGGGGTAGTTTGAGGAACCCATTGCATGCACGCACACACACAAACATGCACACACATACACACACACATATATATATACCCACCTCTACTTGGTAGGGGCCGATTGTTTCAGATGATGGATGTCACACTCTCACCCGTCAACACAGTGCCCCTGCTGCTTTTAATTGCCCAATCAGAAAGCTGGAACATTTGTTATTGTGGGGCAGTTAGGGCCAGATGGCAAACAGTACTCGCACACACGCACACGCTCCCACACAGGCACATCGGATCTACCTTTCTTTAATCATCCTCTGTTTGATTGGGGGTGAACGACGCCGAAAAGAATACAAGGTGTCTGTCTGTACTTTTGGTACGCACAATGTTGATGGCAGTGCCTTGCAGTTGTCACAACACATTAAAACACAATGACACCTGTAAGTACATGCTCTCTTCATAACGGACCGCTTTAATCTCAGAACAACAATCACAATTTAGTAATGAAACGTAACAGCAGGTTTGTTGTGATGACATGAATTCATGACAAAACACCACATTTTCAGACAGATAAAAAGGGAAAAAAGTATAGAGAAAAATAAAGTCTCATCAATTTTTCTTTTGGCTTCACACATTTTTCCTCTGTGATGACTCTGGCTTTGCTGTTGAGTTCTCTGCCAATATCTTTCCCTTGGGAAGTCAATAAACCTTATCTAATCTAGTTTATACCGTCAAACTATGAACTCAAATCAAAGTTATACATGCAATCTTGATGCAGTGTGACTGTTTAGTTTGTGTGAATGCTGTTAGTTGAAAATATGTGGGACAGAAGGTCTCATCACACACTCCTCCTCAGACTGACAGTACATGTTGTTCTGTCCATGAACAGAGGGGGGCAGTATAATACCAGAGAAAAATAGATGTCATACAATCCATTGCTTCATATTTCTCCGTCTCTTATTTCACCCTCTCCCTCTGTCCTCTCTTGATATCACTTTTTTCTCACCATCTCCTTGTCTTTGTATGCCTGTCTTTCTCTGACTCCTTTTGCACACATAAACTGCAATAATACAGACACACACACACACACACAGCGAGCCACACACGCAAGTGTGAAGTAATCTCAAGTCTTGATACACCCCGTTCAATTATGAGCTACAATGCGTGTAATTAGAAAAGAATAAAATGCATTTCAGTTTTCATTAATGAATTTCATTGATTGACTCTGTCTCTTTGTTCCTTGTTTTGATGAAGTTAACTTTGAGGGAATAAACACAACACTTCCAGTCCGATCAGACCAGCTGCAGACGTGCATGCATGCTCATGTGTGTGACATTGTCTGTGTGTGTTGTCTTTGGCCGTTTTTTTCGGTTGTGTGTCTTTTTAATCTGCCCAGCTAGAGAAAATAGAAATAGGCCCTACCACAAAGCATGCAATCGCAACAGAGAGAGGGAGAATTAAAATCAGAAAAAAAAGTAATAAATCATCTGACGGGATGGGGGGAAGCAAGAGAGTGTTAAAAAAAGGAACGAGTGGTGGAGAGCAGCTAGAATAGATGAGGTGAGGGGAAAGACATAATTGGTACTGTGTTTTGGGGACATCTTGCTGCAACACAGTAAAATAAACCGCAGAAATATGAGTTGGAATAAGAGAGACGGAACCAAATGAGAACACTCATGTATATTTCGGACCTTGCAGTGTGTGTGTGTGTGTGTGTGTGTGTGTGTAGGTGTGTGTCAGGGACACAGGAACACTCCTGTTTGTTGGCAGGAGTGCACGCCAACTCTATGCATATGTATGTGTGTGTTTTTATGCCAGTAACCGTGCCTGGATGGATGGGTGCACTTAATACCCACACCTTTTTGTTTTCATGCATTTTGTGTGAATGTTTGCCACCAGCTTGTGTGTGTCCGCCTCCCAAGCTTTCCTGTGTGTGTGTGTGTGTGTGTGTGTGTGTGTGTGTGTGTGTGTGTGTGCGCTCGGTGGAACAGAGACTCTGTGTCAGCAGTGGTGTGCCCTCAGTGAGCCTGTCTCTAATTACAGTCTAGGGTTTCACCGTTTCAGCCCGTCCATCTCCCTGTTTAAACCCGGCTAAGGCAGCCAGGCCCCACTGAGCCAAGGTAAACCATACAGCTAATTAGACAGACCAGCTTCCATCTCTGTACCAACGGGGGGAGGTGGGCGGGAGGTGGAGGGGGCTGAAGGAAGGAGGGGCATGAATGGAGAGAGGTTGACATGGATTGAGGGAGGGAGGGAGGGAGATAGGGAAGAGAAGGCTAAAGTGTGGAAGGAAGGAAGGAAGGAAGGAAGGATGGATGAATGGAAGGAGCAGAGGATGTAAAGAGACAGAAAGAACGATATCAGGAAGAAAGAAAGAGAAGAAATGAAGACAAAGCAAGATTCCAAGAGTCTTGTTTTTTACATATTGTAATAAACTCAGTGTCGAAAGTTCAGAGCAAAACCCTGCGATATTAATTTAAGTCATCCTTGTACAGAACACCCCAAACACTTCATCAAACAGCATCTCCTGCTAAGTTGTTTCTGTTTCATTTGCGCTTGTTCATTCTCGTGTGTGAGCCTGGGGGAGCTGGAAGGGGGTTTTTGTGGCAGTAAAATGTTAGTCTATAGGTGTTTTGACACCCTCTAGCAAGTTTTTTAACCCAACAGTAATTTGCATATTGTAAACAAATGTAAACGATGGGAGAAGGTCATTGGTCAACCTGGGGCCAGCTAATCTGCATAATTGGCTCCGGTGGTTCAAATTATAGCCTGCTGCTGCTCTGCTGAGAGAGGGAAACAGAGGGGGGGTGGGGGTGCAATTATGGTCATATGCAGCCAATGAAAAAAAAATTGTCATTTTTTTTCTTCTGCAGCCTTTGCCTCTCCTCCCTGGCTTATTCTGTCCAATGAGAGCGCTCTGTGCTGCCCGACAGCAATCTGAAATTCATCTCGCTCCACGACAGCCAAACCCCACCCCCCTTGCAGAGAGAGACAGAGAGAGGGAAAATGAGGGAGACAGGAAACGAATGAATGAGAGAGAGAGAGAGAAAAAGAGAAAAAGAAGAAGGAAAGGGTGAAAAGCGGGAGATGGCATCTAGACTCGTCCGGGCGGGGCGGTACAAAATGTGAGAGGGGAAGGCGCGGCGAGGGTGAGAATGGGAGAATGAGGGTGAGAGGCAGACTGGCTCTGGAGAAGGAGCTAAAACGAGGAGAGGACAGAGAGAGCCGAGAAATGGAGAGGAAAATAAGATGCTACTGCAGTAAGAGATAGGGTGACAGATCTGTTCGCCTCGCACCAAACACCATTTTCTCCTGCCTGTCCTGTCCTGAGTGAAAAAAAGCCACATTTGCAGATTCTAGCTTATCACTGAAATACTAGAAATCATGTGTGTTGTCTGTGTGTGTGTGTGTGTGTGTGCATGCACGCGCGTGTGCACAGAGAGGTTGGATAAGGGCACAGTAAATAAATCATGGGGGGCTCATTGGAAGAAGGTCACCGGCTGGACCCTGTCTACACACACGCACGCACACACACACACACACACACACACACACACACACACACACACACACACACACACATCTGTGTGTGCTGACAGGCCCCTGCCCCTCATTTCGGGGTGCTCTGGGTGATTCTCTCCGTGTAATGGCTTCTACCCCATTTCCAGTCTCCTGTCTGAAAGAAATCACACACAGACCCTCCAACAGTAGCTCACACACACTGACATACACACACCTGGCCAGTCGGGCATTTGGGAAAGGGAACGGATGGAAACAGTCGGGTAAATACATTCTTTTGTAGATATTTGGTGTTTGTCTGCGTCGGCATGCCGTATGTACCATATAGCCTTATCTCTTATTATTTTCTCTCTCTTCACTGTCCACAGCATTGTATATTTCCAGTCTTAGACGTGGGGTTTTGTAACTTTCTCATTGTAAACACTCTCTCATTCTTGTGTATGTTTAAAGAGGCCCCCTGCTTCGAGTTTGGCCCTCTTGAGTGCGGGTCTTGTTTCTTCATAGCTTGCTGCTTTGTCAGGAAAAGATCCCAGCAAGTGCATGCACAGGTACGGTAGAGCTGCAGTCAAATTTAATGCACTGAACAGTCAGCTGAGTTGTGCTGTCAATCGGGATGGTACAGAACCAGTTGGATGGATTTTTCAGCAGTTACTTGTCACACGTTAAGGCTCAACGTGGGGGAAAGTTGACACCTTGAGGGATTTAAAATGGCTGCAGTGACTTATTGAAAACTCTCATGGTCCATTGAGTTGATTTATTCATGTATACTGGTCATGTCCTGTAGAGTTGATGTTCAACTTCTCAGAAAGCTAGTCATCAGAATATTGTTGTTCTTTCTGGCCTCTTCTCTCATAAATTAGGACGGAGGAAATGTTTGAATAATATACTAATTACAGCAAAGATTGCCCACGTATCGTAGTTTTGAGACCGGTTGGAACCTACACTGAGATTGATATTGAGTGTGCATGAGTTTTATTATTGACTGGCTAACCTGGCTCACAGTGCTGCATTAAAGCATAATTAATGGTTTATAACTTGTTGACAATTAGCATGTTTTTATGTATAACTGTGTGACTGAGGGGATTATCAAGTGAGTGGGTGAGACAGAGCCAGTGTGAGCGAGAGACGGAGCGAAATGCAACGAAGGAGCAAGAGAGATGCATATGTCTGTCTGAATTTCTATCTATCTATGGAGGGCGGCAAGTGGGAGGGTCTATCAATCATTCCCAATCATTTATATTCAGCGGCTCATATCACTTCACCACGATTGGGAGTGGGAGAGACTCGACTCATTTGCATAGGGAAGAGTAACTGTTGAAAAGCTGTCGGAGCAAACAAAATATATGGCGGTATTGATGTATACATTTGGTGTTTTTGTTCAGTGTGAAGAGCTGAGGATAAATGTGTGTGTGCCGTTTTGCGCGTGTGGTGACGAATGCAATCTCACTGCCGTGCATTAAAGAAGGCCTTTTTGACAATTTTTTTGATTGCTTTTGTTGCATTTCTTTAGTGCTTTATATCTGCCTTTCAATGTCAAGGTCAGAAATCTTTATAAATGTGGGAACAGTTTGATAAGAAACATCTTAAGAGAAAAGGGAAAAAGACATTGTTTTGGAACTTTTTAGATGATTGTGGTAGTAATTTAAAAACAATATGCATTTTTAAGTCAATAAAGTGGAAATAAAACAAAAGTAGAGAAAATATTTGTGGAATGAATAGGGCTGATTTAACGCTACAGAATGATCATTAAATTCCTTTCATTTTTTTTTTTTTTTTTGAAGAAAAATAGGTTGGATATGTTTGTTCTTGATTTAGAGACTTCTGACTATTTTACAAAGATGGAGAAATATGGAGCACATCTTAAATCCCTGTATATTATTATTTAATATTATGATATTGACATGCATGCATGGTGTAGTATATTTTCTGGACAAACAATTAACAAATCATTCACAGATTAAATATCTTGGCGGAAATGTTTTTTTCTAATCAAGTGAGTTTGATCTAAAGAAAATCAAGTTGCTTCTTCCCACTAATGCAACTATCCTGGAAATTAAAACAAAAGTTATGACAGCTGTCAAATCTTTATCATCTCACACTAAATTGGCAAATTACTATTTAAGTTTAAAGCTGCAACTCACGCTTATTTCCTTCATCAATGAATCTGTCAAATGTTATTTAAATTCATCATTTAATGAAGTTTACATTTTTGTTTTGTGGCCACTGCATCTTCAAATGTCTGGTTTTGGTCAGCTAAAGGTCCAAAATGCAAATATTTCAATTTGAAATGATGAAGGCCATAATGAAAAAGTTGCATTTTTCATTATTGTAGTTTTGCAGTTTGTAAAATGTCTGGTATACTTCCTGAATCCGGATGTTTAGGGTATCTGCTAATATGACTCCATCACCTAAGAAAAGGGAAGAAGTTCATCTTTGACACTTTATAACTGACACTGAGGTTATCAGTTACCCAATTCGTTACATGGTCTTTTCCCAGTCTCTAGAATGTCTTTCAAAACGGTGGAACAAAAATGTGGCCATGCTACACCTTCCCTGTGTCTTCATTTCTTCGTCTTTCACTCCATTTCTGCCCATTTCTCGCTGACTCTCTGTGTGTGACCTTGTGTTCCTTCTGTGTTAGTGTGTGGAAATTGGGCACACCTAACTACAGGGGCTTAAGTATAATCATGTATTTAGCTGCAGAAATGTACTGACGCACTGTTCCTCCCTGGAAAAAGAGAACTCCCAACATTAATTGAGGGATATTACTGTTGAGATCAATTTCCATGTTTCTGACAGTGATATTCATTCCCTCAGACCTGAACAAATATTTATGTCTGGGTGAAAAAAAGAAAAGAAAATCAATATGAAAACTATTCTATCATTTCAGACAGATTTTTTAATACTTGTGAGCGAGAGATATTTGTACAATTTTGAAAACATATACCATATATGTAAGACTCCAAGTGTAATTTCCGTATCATTTATGTGGCATTCCCTTTCTTTATATCCTGTATTTTGTGGATATAATTAAAAAAATGTAATCCCAATATAATAAAAATATCATCATGTGACATGGACGGCAAATTTTAGTGTAAAATACACAAAATAAAAATTGCTTGACCATTTGTAGAAATGCAATTTTGCCCATTTGCATGCATCACTTTAGATGTGGCCGAGTGGTAAGACTACCAATAGGGGCCAGTGTGTAACCAAGTATCAGGCCTCACTGAAGCCGCTGTTCATTGGTGGAACAGAGACACAGGCTGGGGGGAGCAGGTGGGGAGGACGGAGAGAGGGGGGGCGATTGTTGGAAGGGTTATTGTGAAATGGGAAACAGCAAACAAGGCGTTCTTTAACTCTGCTTATAGAATATGTTAAAGTGATGTCTGTGATGCGCTGTGTGAATTATTTGCCTTATCATAAAGTGCATTTATGACGCACGATCATAAATATGCATCAGTACGAGTGTTTTCAAAATTGAACCTCTCCCCTCTCTTATTCCTCTCCCTCCCCTTTTTTCCCTTCCGCCCGCCCTCCTTCTTTTTGCTAACAACACAAAAACAACATTTTTAAAATGCAACCCACCAGTGGATGTTTTGGAAACATTTTCTATTCCCTCCCCTCTCCTCTATTGTAGCTGCTCTCCCTCTCCCTCTCCTCCTCTCTTCCGGTAAATCTGCTTATTGTATTATAATATGGGATGATTTGAAAAATGTTTTGAAGTCGCAAAGTAATTAGAAAATTCTACGAATTGGTACGATTGTACTTATAATGGTGGTACTACAAGCACACACATGAACTGCTCTCTCGCTCTTGCTCCACCCCCGCTCATCCTGTCTCATCTTCATCATCAAAATCCTGTTTCTAATTTCTATGGATTTCCTGCCAAGAGCAGCCACGGCGGTGACCCTCTTAACTCTGTCATATAATGTTCTTAATATCTAGATTAACATTTTTTCTTTAAGCTCTTTTCTACAACATTTGAAATTATTTCTGCAATCAACCACAAAGCCAACCCCACCCACAGCCTCTGTCCTTCCCCTTCCCCTCAGTTATGGTCTGGCCTCCACAAATACAACTTCTTATGCAGATGCTCTGAATGCATCCACCACCCACCCAGCCTCTCTCTACAGCGCACACACACACACACACACGCACACGCACACGCACACACTCGCCTCCCCCTGCTCTTGTCTCTTTGCAATTAGAAAGTGAAAGACTGCAATAAAGGTGGCGCTGTACGAGGAGGGCAGTTAATGAAAGAAAGGATTATGGGTAAATGCAGCATCAAGAGGAGATTAGGAAAGGACGACCAGGCTCGCTGAGACAAAAGATCCTCCTGACAAGAGCTGCTTAGAGCACACGTCTCTCAAAACACACACACACACACACACACACACACACACACACACACACACACACACACACACACACACACACACACACACACACACACACACACACATATGCAATTACGCACCATCTACACTCGTATGCAAATGTGCATTCACTTGCATCTATCCTCAGAGCCATATCTACAAACACATGCATGAAAGCCCACTCTAATGTATAGACATGCACAAAAACAGTCAACCATTGAACACCAGCGCAGGTGATGACTTTGTCTCTGCATTTTGGGATTGCTCTCTCATGGAAAACTACAATTCCAGTGACACGTTGCAACAGATGTTACAGTAAAGGAGTTAGCCAAGATGTTGTCACATAATCCCTGTGAGTTTGGAATTAGAAGACCGCCCCCCCCGAGTTCAGAAGAGTCTTGAGATACTGAGCATTAAAGTTTTCACATCCAGAGAGCAATAGTTGTAGGTGGAGCATCTATATCGATAGGAGAGAAGAAGTTAAACCCACAGTCCAATCCAAAATGAGAAGACAGAATTATTTTGAAATAATAATTTGAATAGGAGACAATAATTAATAATGCTGATATTATTTGTGCTGTACTACAGATCATAACAGAATGTGTTTATGTGCTGTCCAGTACACTGAATGAAACTCTTGCCTGTCCACCAGTACTTCCCACCATGAGACAGGCATACGGTCTCTTTAAGTAGAGTGATAAGCACTTCGGCCTCGATGCTGAACAGGGAGCAAATTGAAAGTGAAGATTGCCTTCCCATAGACTTTATCTTTTCCCACTAAAACAGGGAGCGGGCGGCTACGACTACACCTATTGATTTTGCAATTTCAGCAAATTAAGAAGGAGACAGCCGGGCCTATTAGAGAGCTGTCTGTGGCTTGGACTAGCATGGCCACTGTGGTCTGTGATGGTGATGCTGAAAGAGGGTGAGAGAAAGAAAGAATGTGTATCCATTTTGGACTGTTGTCTAATGTTTTTAACCCTACTTAGCAGGATGGTTATATATATATACTATATATATATAGTCCATACTTATATATATATATATATATATATATATATATATATATATATATATATAAGTATATGTCACTCATTTCTTGATTTCATGCTATATAATATGTCACCAGCAGCTGCCACAGCAGGCGGGCAGATGCATATTGCACTAACATATAAATATAACACAAGGCAATCGGGATGAATGAATTACCAACGCATGGGTCCAGCCTCAGATTTCAGTAATAAAAAAAGCTAAAGGCCAATCTGTACTGCTCTAATATCCACAGTAATATCCACTGCAATATGAAGAGTAATGAGAGTAATAAAAATTTCTATAAGGGCGAGAAAAAGCGGCACAATTCAATCATATACATCACACAATGCGTGGTCCTATAAATGTGCTGTTGGTTTGCACATATAGGAGCTTGGTGGTGCATGGAGAGTGTTTTAGTTGTACTGTTACTGCTTGACTTGGCTTGAATGCAACAAGAGAAATCAAAAGGTTTGTTTAACTTCTAAGAGGTCAACAGTTTCTTTTTCTTTTTGACCGAGGAAGCAACCATCCAAGTGCACTAATCCTTGCCATACATTTATCGGCAGGAGGTGAATTTTTCTCAATTTTCAATCTGATTGTGTTATCAGCCTATATGACTTCCATATTGGAGTTTTAATATGGGGAATTCAATAGGAGCAATGATGGATGATTTCTCTGGTAAAGGGTGCACATTTTTCAAACTGATAGCTTTTTGGTCCCCTAAAAATGATGAAATATGATTTTTTTTATTGATCATTAGTCTCAGGACTGCACCTGCTTCACCAATTTGTTTCCAATCAAAATTGGCATTAAGATTCATATTTGGCATCACGGCAGCCAGATTTTCTCATTATTCATTTGATAACGAGCGGGAATTACAAAGACAAAGAGCAATACAAGACACGCAATTTGTTCAATTTCCTCTATTGTGATTATTTTTTTAACGTTTGTTCCCTCAGCCTATTTCGGCATTGAATTTTAAACTGCTGCCCTCAGGCATTAGGTTGGTATAGAGAAGGAGAAATGGAATTCTTGACCACTTTGCTTACTGAAGGTGCAAAACGTTTTTTACAATCCACCTTGGGATATGAAGTAAGATAATTGGGCGCAGTGTGAATTAATTCCTATTTCCTCTGCCATGTAGATGCTTATTCT
Source organism: Myoxocephalus aenaeus (assembly GCA_038501785.1). Classification (NCBI taxonomy): domain Eukaryota; kingdom Metazoa; phylum Chordata; class Actinopteri; order Perciformes; family Cottidae; genus Myoxocephalus; species Myoxocephalus aenaeus. Next base: position 5,938,528 of record JBAMJR010000140.1, read on the forward strand.
TTATGTATTGGACATGTACAGTATGTGTGTGAGTGCAGAAAAAGTGACAAAGAGTAATTGGGAGAAGTGAGGAGAGCATGAATGGGAGGGCTTGTCTGCCAACTCAACATGGGAATCACAAGCTAATTCATTGATTGCCCCTTGGAAGAGACGAGCGCTAATTGTTAGGTAATTAACATGGCAAGTTGTAATTATGTTCGCCTAAGGACCCGATTAGTGTTTCTGCATGTCTTATGGGCGCTCGGGGGCTGTAACTGTGTGTGCGTGTGTCTAAGCCTATCTGTTGGCTCGAGGACAGATGGCACATTGTCAAAAGCTGACATGTTTTGTTTTCCCTGATGTGTGTGTATAGAGAGAGGGAGGTAGAGAGAGGGAGAGGGGGGAAAGAGAGCAATGCACAGTGAGAGGGAGAGAGAGGAGACGAGCTGCGCCCAGGGACTTGTCCTTTTGTTTCAGCATTATTAATTAAGTGCTAATTGAGTGTAATTATTTACATCATCACACACAGCGAATGGAGATGTCAAGTGGCAGAGGCACAAAGGCAGTTGGTGGGAGGCTGTCAGCTGAGAGGATGCAATCTGTTGATGCCTGCGTGGTTGTAACCCTCTGGCAGCTGAAAAGGAACAATTAGCAACAAGCTGAAATATCATCACAAAACTGTGCCCACACATTTTTATATACTTACACATTTGAAATGTTCATTTGCATGGTTTGATACACTTACTAAATCAATTTGAACAACACATAAAACAATTAAAAATAAATATATAAAGCCATTTTATAATAATAAACTGGTGAGACAAAGAGAGAATGAAGGGGAGTGATGAAGAGCAAAAGGAAGCCAGACAGAGAGTGACATTGATCAGTCAGGAAGAGAATGAGCGGAGGCAGTATCTAGTGTGTTAACACCTACAGCTAATCAACATGACAGAGTTTAGACTTGCCCTAGAAATAACACATACACACATGGGGGGGGGGGCACACACACACACACACACACACACACACACACACACACACACACACACACACACACACACACACACGCACACGCACACACGCGCACGCTCACAACCTGGCTGATGTCATAGTTTAGAGTCATGAGTCATGCGCTTACACAACATAACAGTATCACAATTCTGTTTGTGGCTTCCTGCATCTAATTATACACAGAGCCATGTATACAAGTTTGAATCCTAAAAGTCACCTCACACTACTCACATCCTCTAAATCTTCATCAGAAAATCACTGGGCCCTGAATCAAATTTGGCAGCAGCTGGACTTCTTTCCTCTGGTTTTGTGAAGACAAATGAACGGCAATGAATCTTGATCATTTGCTACCTCTTGTCTGCGCATAAACACCTTAAAGGCCGCAGAAGGCAGAGCCTCTATTGGTTCGATGATTGTGTGAAGCATGAAGAACATGGGAATTTGAATAGTTGCAACACTTGGTAACAAAGACAAAGTGTGCCCCGAGACAGGAGAACGAATGTCACTTAAATATGAGTTAACAAAAGGTCACTTAACAACCAGCCAGAATAAAACAAAACCCAAGGGTCTAAAGAGACACGCATCATGCAGTGTTTTTAGAACATCGTGTTTATTTTGAAGAATCACAGCCAAGTAGCTGTGACATATTGCTGTTTTTAGAGTTTAAATGTATTAAGAGGGAGCCAGCCTATATCGATGTTGTAAATCAATATTGCTGGAGAGGGGAGCTAATGCTGTGGTATCAAGTGTTCCATTCAATACGTACACATTTTAACAGGCTTTGTGCAAAGCAGGAGCAGCAGCAGCATACAGTACCTCTTCACAGAATATTATGTGTTGGTGCTTTTCATATAGTTTATGCTTTGTGTGAATATTTTTCAAATATGGGCATTTTGGGACAGTTAAAAGTTTCCATTCTGGTGAAGTTATGTACCCATAAAACAGTCTAACAGGCTATCTACAGAATAATCAAGGTCTGAGATGACAAGCTTACCTCTTTGTGACTCGTCTTGATCATTTGATGTTTGACTCAAAAGGCCGAAGAAGGCCACATTTAGCTTGTCCCCCCCAATTTGTATGCCATTTGTAACTTTTTGTTACAGTTGTTTCATAATTTCAAAGTTTAGCGTTAGATTATAGAGACGGATAGGAAAAAGAAAACGATTTGCTTAAATGCACAACAGTTTGACCAAATGCTGCCGCTTGCTGTCTGCTGACAGGCAGATCAAGACTGAATAGTGAGTAGCGAGTGCAAATGAGGACTACTCCATATTCAGTATTTGTGCTTGTGTGCATGCATGCATCAGCCTGCGTGTGCGTGTAAGTGCTTAAGTGTGTGTGTTTGTGTGTGTAAGAGCTTACGTGTGTGTTTGTGGGTGTGTGAGTGTGTGGAGGGGGTTAAGCAGTGGGGTATTCTCGCCTCTGGTCAGAGGTGGAATTAATTTTAGCTGGCAGTCCCACGCTGCGGTCATTTGGTTTAAAGGGAGGTGTTATTATCCTGATTTGGCTGTAACGGCTGGGGATTGGATAACCAACTGGCAGCCAGACTCTCTTTTAAAGACAAAGGGGTTGGAGACTGTGTGTTCTTTTAGGACTGAGGACCTGCTAAACAGGAGAATACCCCTCACTATCTGAAACATATATGATTTAGACAAACTGAAGAGTGCTAGATTGCTGTGAACGTTTGAATGTTTTTAGTAACTTTCAGATTACTGAAATAATTCAAACGTTCACAGCAATCTAGCACTCTTTAGTTTGTCTAAATAATTATTTTTTCACAATTTGGAAAGAGTGTGAAAAAAAGAAAAGCGCTGTTCTCCAATCTGTTTTGCAGTGAATTTCAGATGACACGGCAGAAGTCATTTAGGATTAACAAATAACAAGGTACATCAATAATTGCAATCAGATACTAAGCAAATTGTGATTAAGCATGTGTATGTGGGTCAGCAAGTGTTGAATAAAATGCAGCAGAACTGAAGTGTTCACACATACAATAACACAACAAGCACATGGATGTACACACAGAGACAATAATATACTTACTATAATCAGAGATGGTGGTTATAAAGTAATTGTATTGTGTATTCTTCAGAATGAGCTTAAGCCCCTATTTCATTAAATCAAAGATCTATTTTATGACAGAAATACCCAAATGACCACAGACCCCATTTTAAATACCAGCCATCTGCCAAGGAAGGCCTTTTCAATGGCCCAATCATTTGCATAACCAAAAGATGATTATTTTTCCCCTATGAAAGTTGAAATGACTGAATAATTATAATGTAGTGGATTAGAATGAGGAAAAAACATGCCTTGATGTCAGAGAAGATTGCTGAGTAGACGCTATAATCGCTGCTTAGGTTTTTAATCAGAGTGAAATATGGGCCATAAATTATTGCCTTTCATGCAAACTTGTGTTTTTGCACCGGCGCATCACAAATGTAATTTTTCAGCATTTTTAAGAGGCTTAAAAGATAGTTATTTTTATTCAGGAACTCTGAATTAAAAGTCATTCGGGTATACTTTCACTCGTGGGGATTATGTTCCAATACTGTAAGGTTTTTCTCAGAATTACATTATAAACTCAAATTAACCTGCCACAGCTGGAGCACAACTGCCTCTGTTTCACACATGCCAGCCAACTAATATACAAACAAATACATGACATGCACCTTAAACTTGAAGCTCACATTGTGTCATACCTGGAAACTTTCATCTTCATATCCTCAAGGAGTGTGATTTTCTACACTGAAAGTCTTGCATCACTCTGGAACCTACAACTCCAAAAAGTATGTGCTGTTAAATCTCACAGCTGATGTACAACACTGTACAGCAGTGTAGTGTGGGAAGAAGAACTCATACATTTATTTAAAATACCTTTCAGCCAGAAAGTGAAATATAGTTTTAATATTACAAAACACCTCGGGGTTGAGCCGCTAAGATAAGATGCTCTGAGCCTGGAAAAGAAAAACGGCACACATACGTACAATGGGTTTATCTATGAGCTCTATTCTTGCTGCTCACACGCTAAACACAGCAAAGTCTATGATGCCTGCGCAGCCCTTATCCTTAACAAAGCAGCAAAGCCAATCCATTGTGCCGGATCCATCTGTAACAAATTCATACATCCATATCGACACACCAGGAAACAAGACACCCAAGGAGCGAGGGATAGAGGGATGGACAGAGACATGAAGGAATATATTTCTCCTTCTCTTTTTGTTTCGTCGGGGTATTAGTAATCAGAGTCCCCCCTCAGACTTTACAGCTGCAAATTGCTTTGCCACCTCCTCTCCCAGCAGTCTGTCCTGCCAAATCCGTCCATGATGTATCATTATCACAACTTTGGGTGGAAATCCATAGAATCAATAGGTTTGTCAAGGAAACTCACGCCGGGGATTGCTTACACGCTGTGAGGCTTGTTCATCCACTAGTCAGGCCTATCCTGCCACAGGCTATGGCAAAGCTAAGCGCATAGAGGTATGTGCAAGACGTACACGAACATGCACACGTTCACACGCGCATATGCAGACACACGGGCCTGCAACCAAACCTCTGCAAACAAACGAATGGAAACAAAGCATCCATAGCACAAGTACACAGATACTATCTATTTCTGTATCCGTCCATATATCTCGCCATCTGTTGGTCTATGTGTCTGTCTCTGTCTATCCTGTCTTCCTGACTGCCCTTCTCTTTGCCTATCTGTCTGTGCTTTACTTCATTAGTTGAGCTGGTCAGCAGGAGCTGGACGGACGTCTCTTCCCATGTAATTACTGTCCGGTAAACAGGTCAGAAGGGGAGAGTCCAGACGCAGCTGCTGCAGCTTTCAGCAACTCACACACATGCGCACGCACACATGCACGCACAACCACACACTCTGGCTGTGGGTCCTGAGCTTTCAGAGTGGTATTGATTGGTTGGGCTGTGACATCTCCTAAGCCATGTCACCCCCGTGAAAGAAGCCTCCAAATTGACCAATAATAAAGTGGTGGAAGTTGTAGTGGCATTCTCCTGGGAGCTGTCCGTGTGGACTGTGTCACTGTGTGTGTGTGTGTGTGTGTGTGTGTGTGGGTGACGCGACACATGTGTCTATGTATGTAGATGATTGTGTTTGTATGTAGTGAATATATGTGTCTGTGCCCTCTTCTTTCGTTGCCTCCTACGCCACGGTGAACATCCCTGTTGGAAACATATTTACACATTTTACATTTTATACTGCTGCTGTTATTAAGAGGAAATTACAAAAATGGTAATATGTTTGCACACAATATGCTATTCAAGAGTGTGTGAAGTGTAGTGATAAAGAAGTACTTTTGCTAGGTATTTTCATCGACTGGAAATCAAATTAGCCCTAAAAGCATGATAATATATTTAATACATCGTGGAAATTGTATATCCTACATTGATCAACGTACAGTACAGTGGGGTTTACTATATATACAGTAGTTTAGGAAACCTGTAAAAGCCATCTGGGGATGTGATTATAAGCACAAGCTAGACGAATTTCTAGAATTTAATTTAATTTATGCACACAAGGGTAAGAATCAAACTTGTTGCCTTTTGCTCCCTAATTTAACCATTCAGTCCAAGCATGTCTCATATATTGTATTTGTAAGTGCTCAAATTACTACAGCATTGTGCAGTACACATTATGCAAGTATGCTCCGTTATACTTGAACGTGTGCTTACTTTAAATGCACTTGAACTCGAATGTATATAAAATGGAGCTTAACGCTTGTATGGCATGAAATTCAGTTTAGATACAAATACATTTCAATTACAAATAGCCCAGACTGAAACACAATATACAGAGTTTTTAACTTTGCTGTGTATCAAACTTGGTTTTCTGTTGAACAAGCATTCATTCAAATCTGATCTTGAATTATGTCATTTAAAACTGTTCAAAATTAAATCTTTGATCACAAATGATATCAAAAGCTAATAAAGGTTCCTCTGTCCTCAACTTCCCTAAATGGGTGGGAAAGTGTTGTCTGTGATGGTCAGACGCCATGCCTGCAACTGCACACTGTTTTGCAACACACACTTTTATAGAGACGATTCATTTACTTAGTCATTAATCTTCAGAGAGAGAGCGAGATCAACCTTTGTGCAAAAGCAAGTGTTTGTGTGTGTGCACACGCGTCGTGTTCCAACACCAACCTCATTATAGCACCGCTTTATGCACAAAGACTGTGGGGTCACATTGATTTGACTCCCTGGAGTATTAGCATGGGATTACAGCAGTCAACAGGCCTTCATTGATGTGTGTATGTGTGTGTGTGTGAGGGAGTGAGTGAGTAAGAGAGATGAGAGAGATGAACCAAGGGTAATTAGTCCATAGAATAGTCCAATATGCGTCTCTGCCATGGATATAGTGTGTGTGTGTGTGTGTGTGTGTGTGTGTGTGTGTGTGTGTGTGTGTGTGTGTGTGTGTGTGTGTGTGACTTTGTGAGTGAGAGGTTTAGTGTATTTGTGCACCCTCATTAATTCTTTGTACTAATACAACCACCACCCTGCTTGAAGTGTTAGACTCTTTGAGAGCTTCTCATCTTTATGATTGAACACTTTGATCTGAGTGTTCGATGGTGTGTCGGCGTCGGGGGGTTGTTAGTTAATGTTAGTGCCTGTGTGTGTCCCTTTGTATTAACTTGTATGTGCTAGTGTACATGTGTTCAATATGTCTGTGTGGTATATCTTCACCTGAGTGCCATTGTAAGTGTTACCATTAGAAAGAAACACATCCAACAATTCACAATCAGCTTGTCCATGGCATGTGTGTGTGTGTGTGCATGTGTGTATAATGACAGCCATTTCAAACACTTGGTGGATTACTCATCATCACAATTTGCATAACTTTGAAGTATTCAGCATTAGCGAGGCAATTACAATAATTAACATGGGAATCCATGTCAATGGGCCACAGCCACGAGGCAAGTGCAATTACAGCTATGCTAATTAGGGTTTGATTAAGCTTTTAAAGAACAATCGGCTTATTTAACTGAACATATTCAAGAGGCTGTAGAGACATTGAGCATCCCCCACACACACCCACACAAACTCCTGCCTGCAGTACTCTTACACACCCGCCTGATAGTTGAAAACTTGCACATGCACAAGTACACTCGTATGCATATGCACACAGAAACACACACATATAAATAGGTAGAAGCACCAGGTGTGCAATGTGGTGGATGCAAACACAACTCCCTGTCCCTGCCCTGTGCACACAATCTGTAGACAGGGGTGCCTGCACACGTGCACACATACACACAAACAAATCCATGCCCTAATACACACACACATGGCTGCACACTCACTGTCTCCCCCCTCCCTCCCCCCTCCTCCTTTTGTTTTGTCCGCCAGTCTTTCTTTCCAGACAAGAAGACAGGATGTTTTTTTTTTCATTGAACAAGAACAATTTGCTGTCTGATGTTGGAAGCCTCATTGTAGTGACGGGGCCTAAATTAAAGTGTGGGCTTATTAAAGCAGCGTGTGTGTGTGTGTGTGTGTGTGTGTGTGTGTGTGTGTGTGTGTGTGTGTGTGCATGTGCTCCTGACACTGATCCGCCCAATAAACTCACTGTCCGTGACTAAGAGTGCGCTCGCAGCAAGACAGACACAATTGCCTGTTAAGTCAGTGTTGCTTTTATTGGGCCTCCCTGAACAATGCCTTGATGTGTGTCACGGCTTAAACCAACACGAAGACATGCCGAGATTATTTTAATGAATTAAAAGTGCCCTCCTTTTTTTGCTGTGAGGACATTTTCTGATTGGTGATCAGTGCACACCTTTTGCACCTTCAAAATATGCTTAATTTTGCCACGTCTTCTGTTTATCTCTATTTCCCCTCTAAATTGGATTTTTCTTTTGTCAGAGCAGGGTGAAATACTGTTTTCAAATAATTTTTAGGGCTTGTTTTAACTTGAAAAGAAAAGTGATTTAGATTCCTTAATTTAACTTCTGTCAGTCACCACAAAAGCCTGTTCCTTGGAGGAATTGTGAAGAAAGGGTTTCACTGTTTAACTGTTTAATTCAATTCCAACATGAAGGAGAACAGTAAACTTCCTCACTGGATCGCGCCAAATGCTTCAGCCTTTTTAGTCCAGTGCTGCAAGTAGGATAAAACAACGCTCTAAAACAATCAATCCTATTTGACCCTGTCTGAGCACAGGTCTCTAAACTTTTTTTCAGAACACAAATGAGTAATATAATCTTTTATCACGGTGCTGGGACTCATTAAAATATATTGCTTCTTTTGTCCAGTGGGGACCTGCCAAAAACAGACCCATGACCCAGTTTTGGTCTCAACTCATAGTTGAGGCCAAATGTTTTCAATGGACTCTTAAAGAGCAGCAGCGGGCATTTTTTTATTTTATTTTCTATTTAGGGGAATCTATTGTCACAGTAAATAAAAGCGGGGAAAAAAAGTGACTGATGGAGTCAAATTCTGTCTTGTGGTCTGAGTCCGTCTGGGTCAGCTAGTCGATGAATGTCACTCACTGCCCTGTCAGGGTCACTGTAGAGCAAATAAAGCGGTGCCTTAGAAAGTCTATAATAACCATTGTGCTGTTTATTTGTTATGACACACGCACACACGGACAGACACGCACACACTGTACTGTACCTGCACATGCACAGTTCACACAGTCTTACTCACACAGACAAACACACACACATTTAGAGCTCGGTTCAGCTTGAATCCTTCTCTTCTCCCAAGTTGCCTTTTGAGATCAGTTTGGAAAGACAGCAAGTGTGTGTAGTGTGAACCAGTCTGAGGTATGTCTATGTGTGTGTACATACTGTATTTCCAAGTAGTGTGTGTGTGTGTGTGTGTGTGACTGTGCGGTTGTGCAGCTATCATCATCACCCTAGTCAATACCCACATGTCCAGGTATTGATCACTCTATCGATGAGCGATGAGGGATCTCAGGCTGCAGAGAGCCGTGTGGATCTGTTTAGACTTTTACGGAGACCACACAGTGAGATCAGCTCAAGTTCAGCTAAATATCTCCTCCAGGGCAAGATTATTGGCTCTTAGACGGCTTTGCAGGCAGCAATACATGCACATCTGATTATAGTATATCAAATAAAAATGCATATTATGGCAACAGCCTAGTATTATATTTTGTTTTTTTGTGTGTGTGTGTGTTTTTTTTTTACATCTATTTATTTGCTTTACCTTGGGGCAGAGATACTTGAGCACATTACTAAGCATAACATGTAATGTTAAGCTAGAGGCGTTAATCTCCCTCTACTGTACAGGCATACTGATCAAAAGTTCGTTGCAGATGAAAGTGTAAATTATAAATCAGAGTTATATGTATTCTTTATAAAACTCTGTTTATCTTGATCATGAGCTGAGTTTGTATTTTGTTTTTCTATTAAATCATCTTTATGGATCACAAGTCTGCAGTCAGAGACAGTAAGTTAAACTTGTACTTTGTTTTTAACAAACTAAGGTTTATTATATAATATAATGTATTCAATAGATGAAATAAAAAACATTTATTTTAAATGGTTGCTCTTTGTTGGCCACAATGAAAAATCCCATGGTGAGGTAACAATAGCCGTATTTCCATTCAGAAGTATCGTATTAGAAAAGCTGTATGGAAACATAACTTTTTTGACACTCACCTTTGTCGAAAAAAGGTTGAATTAGTTGCAAAATCAGTTCACATGACTGTTTCCGCTGTGGGCATCCTCCCGGACATCCCCACAACGTGTGAATGCTTGTCTTTGTCTCTGGTCAGCATGAAACATTGCCAAAGCTGACATGAAAGAACAATTTAAACTTGCCAACTTGAAACAAATTCCTGAAGGCCTCTCGCCATTTTTCTATTGTCGATGGGTTCGATGGCCAATGTTCGAAACCTCTACTTCTTCTACTGTGTTTACTGGTGTATCACAACCATGCGTAGCCTATAGTGGACATTTTGTAACAATTCTATTTTGGTCTAGTTTTTTTTTGCTCCAAACCAGTTGATGGAAACACGCCTAATTAACATTAGTTTTGTGATATTTCAAAAATGTTCCTAAAATGTATTGGAAACACTTTGCGGCCTTTGATCTAACACACAATATATTTACAAAGGATACATTTTCCAAAACACAAACTGCTCTGTAGATTTTATTTGTGGGCCACCCTGGATTGGCGAAGTCATGCTTATTTCAAGCCAGAGGTTCTTCCGCCCATGCCATGCAGATTAAGAAGTGTAGTCTCTCCCCGGGAGAATCAGGCTCATTAAAACATATTACTACCCTCGACATGTGGAAACTCACCAGCAGCAGGCCCATGGTCCATTTAACTCCCGAGCCAGAGTTCATGGAACCGATAGACAGTTCCCATGCATAATTAACACAATGAACATACTGTATCTGATTCTTTTTAGGAACTGCTTCCCTACGCTTGATAGTGTAAGCTGTGTGCTTGTGTCCATGTGACTGTGGACAGGTACATGTTTGTATATGTTCTACTGGACGTCTCTTTGTGCCTATACAAGCTAACAACTTGAAAACGCTAAATAAAACACATACCAACTTTTTAAAGATAAAAACAATGATGTTGTTTATCAGATGACCAGACTTTGACATTTTAGGCATTTAGTAAACAACCAATAATTCATGTGAGAGTAGACTCAGTTTGAAGTATGCAAAGGTGAGAGCCTTGAAAATGAAATAGGATTATAACAGCAGCAGGTGTGAGAACAGGGGGAGGTGTGAAATGTGTCTAATGTTGGAAGGGAAGGCAGTGAAGGAAGAATGCGCTCTGAAAATAGTTTTTTGAATTCTTTGATGATAAAATTTGGTCTTAATTGCAACAAATAAATCAGTGCTTCTAATTTAGTTTGGCTATTAAAAGTGATGTGTGAGTATTTATTCTCTTTTACTGCTGATGTTATAATGTGAAATGATATATTTTGCATTCATATCCAAACGTATTGACACATACATATGAAGGATTACTTTTCACTCAAAATAACCTTTATATTCAGTATATTTTATTCAGTTTGCTGTGGCAAATGCAATGTAGACAACCTTGCAAGCAAACCACAGTTGTGCTTTTTCTGAACAGTTTATACATAATTATGTGAAGTGTGAATGTTAACAACACATCATAGAGTGCATTTCCATGACAGCATTGTAGCATAATGTGTGTCAACATAGTCAAGTTTGTCTGAGCATAACAAAAGCCTGCAGGCCTCTTATATTCTCTCCCTCTCCAGCTTTCAACTTCTTACCCCCCTCTTCCTCTTCAACATCACTCACCCTTCTCCCTTCTCCCTCCTCCACCCCCGCCCAGGCCCCTCCTCCTCCATCCCCTGAGGGTGTCCTGAGACCCTTCATTACTGTCGCCATGGCAACACCTCAACCATTTGACAGTGGTCCCGGACACTCCTCCCCAACCACCCATCTTCTTTTCCTGACTCCTTCTGTCCTTGGCTTCCTCCCCTCTTTTCTCTTCAACCCCCCTCTCCTCCCAAACTCCCTCCTGCTCCTCTCAAAACATGGCTTCCGGACAAAAATCACCAAATCACAGCGGCAAGTGGGGCATATGATGATGGGACGACCCCCTGAGGCTTTCCTCTCTCCCCAACCACTCCTTAAATGGCTGGAGCAATCATAACGTCCTAACACTTTGAAGTCAAGTCCCAATTCCACTCTTTTTTACTTTGTCTGTCTATCTGTCTGTCTGTCTTCATGTCTGTCGGTCTCCCTTTTTCTTACACGCTTTCCTCAAGAGTCAAATTGGCAGAAACGTGGGCCTCTATTGCCATGACAGAGGGATGTCGTGCCGACTATTTCTGAGCCAAATCAGTCAGCATCCAATTAAACATAGGAATATTGATCTCATGCCTCATTTCTGGGGATTAGTCGTCCCTTTGAAACATGCTCTGTTTGAAACATGGCCATGATGAAATACACATGTGCGCGCACACACACACACACACACACACACACACACACACACACACACGCACACACACACGTAATATACATGCTGAGAGACATGAGCGCTGTTGGCTGTCAGCCCTCCAGGTGTGACGTGCTGATCGCATGTCTTTACGGCTCGCATTCACGTTGGCGACAGTTGATGATGTCAACGGGAGATCTAAGGCCACCCCCGTTGCTGCGATGCCAAGCTCATGCTCATACACACATATACTGTAGGTACACACACACACACACACACACACACACACACACACACACACACACACACACACACACACACACACACACACACTCTCTGGGTCAGATCAGTTCTCCCTGGCCACCTCTGTACTCTGGAGCAATGTTTTAATCATGATCGGGTTTGTTTGTAATTATAAACACTCTGAGATGCCCATATCAAAGCGCTTTATAGAATTCAGGCCTATGGGTATCCTTGGTTGCTTTTGAAAATGCACACTGCCGCTACACACACACACACACACACACACACACATACACACACTCACACTCACACTTCACTTCAAAAGCAGACTCTTCCTTTTGAGCTGTCTGCACGGCTTTTGCATATATACCTTGAAGGCCTTTTGCCCAGAGCCACAAGGTCAACACAAGTTGTTTGTGCGTGTCGTGTCGAGCTGTCCCCTGGGCTCATCTGCTTCAGAGGCCAGACCTCGCTTTTTTACACCGCAAATGCCCCATCCTTCAAAGTCAACCCCCGACATCTGAGAGAAACATGACTTTGAGAGCTTAAGTTACAAACAGCAGAAATTAATATAATATATTTAATTTATACAAAAACAGGGTTTCATTATTTGAATGCAAAGTTAGCAATTCATAGGTTAAGTGACATTTCACAGTGATTCCTTGAAGTGGAACCCTATTACCAGCCAACGTAATCTTTAATCCTTCTGTTTACAGCCCTGCCTCCCAAAGAGATGGAGGAATGTCCACTACAATAACAACGATATTCTGTGGTTTATCTATCATTATCAAACTCATCAGCTGAATGCAAAACTAAATCTACATCTTCATGTTAACATGCAGTTATTAAATATTTAATCCAAATAAGTAAAATGTAACATGTTTATGCTTACAGTGCACGTAGCCGAATCAAGGCAAATGAAACCAAATGCATCTTCGAATGAAGTGGTAAATTGTCGTTTTGCCACCCGTAATCCTATGAGACCCACATCACATACACCTTCACAATGTATTTATTGTAATAAAGGCTGTGATGTTTAGATGGCTGTACTGAACTTTCTCTTTTCAACCTAACCTTGAAATTGTAAAAAAATAAAAAATAAACACATTGATTCAGATGCTATTTTCAAAAATCCAAAAAAAGGTAAATGTTGAAATAGATGAATGAAATAGATAAATGAGAACACTGTACAAAACCAGGCTGCTATTGGCCGTTTTATAAAAGTTTCGGTCAAGACGTTATTGACATCAGATGGATTAGTGTGTGTTTGTGTGTGTTTGCATTATGCGGTGTGTGTGGTGCAGTTTGTGGGAGTTCAAAAGCAATGAAATTATTGACTGTTGTATAACCTGCACAAATGCTTTAGTGTTTCTTGTGCTGAGGGAAGTAGTTTATTTATTTGATGATTAGTTTGATAATTATACGTATGTGAATAGAAAACAGGGGTTACTATTGAAGGGACCCGCAAGATATGAACTAATACATTTAAATGAACCATTTTTGCGAGGCCCCTGGTTGAAGTTGAAGACCCGCATCAAACTTCAGCATGAATTATAAAACCGATGTCTTTGAAAACGACCTTGTACTTTCACTTTTGCTTTTTCCCCACTTTCTGTAAAGACCATGAAATGAAAGAAATATGTGTTGTTGTTGGGGCAAAGAAGTGCATGGTGTCTCCAGAGTCATTTTCATTCAGAGATAAACACACGGCAGCAATGGTAAACAAGATTCACGGGGAAAGAGTGAGACACATTTGATAGTCATAAAGGATTTTTTCCCCTCAACGAGCAGAGATCAAATAAACTCGGTGTGTCTGAGGTGCCGCATAGCCTCAAGCGGTGAAGCATAAATTTAGAACAGATCTTGTTTCTCTTACAAGGGTATTACTTTAATTTCTATGCTTGGGTAAAAAAAGAGAAATGTGGGGGGCAAATTATGAAAATATAAATACAAAACACACAGGAATGTTATGTCTTCCAACCTGCCTATCCATCACTAAATGTATGCGGCATTCTAGTTCAAGTTGTCACCTCATGTACCACCTGACCCTGCAGCTCCCTTCGAAAATCAGTTTGGTTTCATAATGAAAAAGCAATTTTCCTTGGATTTATAATCTTCAGTAATAGTCAACCATCATTTTTAATCTTTAGATGCATTTTAAATCCAAGCTGTAATGTCTTAACTCTGCGCCAAGGTCAAATATCTTAGCAAATAAGGCTTAAGCTTTGTTTTATATGAAAGAATTACATGATTAATACCAAAGAATTAATCACGTACTCTTCAGATCTTGCAGATTGGGTTTGTGCTAAGGATTATGCTGTTCTACTTTTTCCACATGGCATAAATTGACATGGAGGTTTGTTTAGCAAAGTACTGCTAAATACACTCTTTTTACCTCTTCAGTTGCACAGAGAGCCTTGATTGTAGGCTGCAGCATTTATTGATATTATGTTCCTCAACAACATTATGAATAGTCTTTAGCAATTATTTATTTACAGTCATCCATCCATTATCCATACTGCTTATCCTATTCAGGGTAGCGGGAGGGTCTCAGTTGACATAGGGCAAAGGCCTACCCTGGACAGGTTGCCGGGTCAACACAGGACTGGTGTATAGAGACAGACAACCATTCATGCTCACATTCCACCTACGGGCAATTTTGAGTCAGCAATTAACCTAAGCAACCTGTCTTTGGACTACGAGAAGCAGCCAAAATCCCACGCTGACCTGGGTAGAACACAGACCCAGAGAGTAAAGCAGGCTTTAAGAGATCCATCATGTAAAAAAATAAATTGAATGAAATTAAGCTAAAACTTTTTGATATCTGAATTTCTCTGAGAAGCACAGGAAAGTCATGCTGCAGGAGTTACAAAGAAATACCTTTTACCTTAAAGGTAAAATAGAATTATAAGACACAGAACACACATAAAACAAACCCCATCCTTCTGATAGGGAACTAAGAGACTATCAATGGGACTTTGAAAAGGAAATAACCACACTGAACACGTCATATGACAAAGTAGTTTATAACTCTCACCGGAGTCCACTAAGTCACAATGTTGTTGTCTTGGGATTACAGTTTTGTGAAAATACATCCAAGACTATAACGTGTCAGATTGTCCATTTCAGGGATGCCAGTAGAAGAAACGTGAGCAGCCATCCCCTCTGCAGAATCAGTCATCATCTGATTCCCCAAATCCAAATCATCAGCTGCCACCTCATGTTTCTGTATTTACGACCACCCAGGAGGCCATCTCTTATTAATGCACACTTTTATAAACTGGACAGCAGTTTCACTCCTCAACCCCCCTCCCCTACGTCCAAACAAACCATGATTTATAATTCACATGATTTATGATCTATCAGAGTGCAGAAGTACCGCCGTCTACTCAGCCATTCGTTTATACATGCACCCACTACAGATAAAGTAAAACTAGATGTAGATGCATTGGATGATTTCATTCAAAACCTGCTCATGTGTTTATTATGCACAATAAATCTAAAACCACTTGGAGTGTCAAGGCAATCTGTTGCCTCTGCTGCACTTTTATTGCCGGCCAAAATGATAAGTTGCTTTGTAAATTGCAGGGATAGTGATGCTTGCATATTAATGGGAGATTTCGGATGTTCACGCATTTTGACTAATGCAAAATGAATAATTATTGAATGTTTTGTGGCAAAACTTTGTGGTTAGGCTATGGATTTCTAGACTTTTAGAGACAGAAACAGACATATATTTGAATCAATTTATACCAGTTGGGCTTGATGTTTTTGCATCCATGACACATGATAACAGTCCTATCATATGGATATCTGTGTAACTTTATTCCCCGCTAACAGATAAAAATGCTACTTTCTTTTTAAAACGCTCTGATCAAGTATCCTTTGTTATTTCATTCTACATTTTTATGAAACATTTGAAATGAGTTTTACGAAGTTGTGAGTGCATGTTATTATCATATGAAAGGTTATATTTGACCCTCCTGAGTCAGTTGCATTTAGCATCCGTTTTGAGTCGCTCTCCCCTTTTGTTCTGGATTACCTTGGATATCACCTGGCTGTGACTGTGAGTGTAATGAATGCTGATGTCTCTATACGTGGCGGGTATTACACAATAAAAATGTTTCAGTAAAACTCACTATGTGGGGTAATTGGCGCTGTTTAAAAATGCATCAGGTTCTGTGCGGCGGCGTAGACACATGCACACAGACACACAAGCACGCACACACATACGCACAGTTGCATGCCAGGCGCTTTCTGATCTGACCCGTCAAAACTCATTAAGGCTTAAAACATATTTCCAACTGACACCCGAAGTCTCCATTAGAAAACCGCCAATTACCGCTGAAAGATATCCCCCCACCTGCCTGCCACATTTGCATATGATTGGAGCGATCAGTTAAAATGAGAGCATTTTGGCGCTGCTCAAAAATTCACAGTACGCCGCCAGATCAAGGGAGGGGGGGGGGGGCATAGTAATGTGAAGTCAGCGCTTTAACTGCAGGTTTAAAAGTTGCTTGGACTGCGGGGGTGAGAGTGGGGTTATGTCCTCAAAATCATGGTTATAGATATAACTTGGACAGCAGTACCCCATCTTTGCGCAGCTCTCAGCATTAGACTGTTTTGCCAGAGCTGAGTGGATCTGAACATCTATCATTTAAATACATTTGAATACAAAGACAAGAAATAATAGGCACTGAACATGTAGCGCTGTTGTCGTGGGAGTAAAGAGTGCAAGCAGTGCAGTTTTCGTGCAATTAAGAATGTTATGATGGCAAAGTTATACTCCCATTTCTTTTCTTTTTTGCCATGGTTTAACATCTGTGTTTTTTTTTTTGTGTGTGTGTGTATGTGTGTGAACAGAGGGAGAGTGGGAGAAGGAGATTTAGGGTCTTTGCATCAATGTTTTCAAGAAAAACAGCACTTATACCCATTACAATCAAGATCATTCATGTTCAACCCGTCCTTTCTGGGTCTCTGTCTGTCTCTCTCTCTCCTCTTTATTCTTTTGTCCCTGTCTGTCAGTCTGATTGTCTGACCATTACTGCCTTGATAAAGTTGTCTGGAGATGAGAAGTCAAGTCTTCAATCAGGGCAGAAGTAGGCCAATAGATGTGAATCCAAGCATATGTCAATCAGAGACATAATCATCAAGCCTCTGGCTGAGGTGGGAACTGTAACAGTGGACCCTATGGATGCACAACACACACACACACACACACACACACACACACACACACACACACACACACACACACACACACACACTAGGGCTGTCAAAATTGCTAAAAAATGACGTTCGAATATTCCCTTTAAAAAAACACATATATTCGAACATATTCGAATATATGTGTCTTCAGTTTAGGTGTTCACTGGTGCAGCCTACGCCACAACAACAGCAAAACCCTGTGAAAGCCTCAACCAGCTTCACGTCTGCTCCGGGTCATAGACTCTGCCCTGAACGGCTCGACACACGCACACACACACACACACACACACACACACAAAGAGGACACTTCATCGCGGCCGTGGCGGGGGTTGCCAGATTCACGATAATTATCCTCCGAAATACTTGTTTTTTTATTATTTTTTTACATTCGAATATTCATTTTCACATTCGAAATTCTGTTTTTAACAACTATTCGAATATATATTCGAATTTCGATTATTCGTTGACAGCCCTAACACACACACACACACACACACACACACACACACACACACACACACACACACACACACACACACACACACACACACACACACACACACACACACACACACACACACACACTCACTCATGTATGTATTAACACACAGTTGGAGTCAGTTAAGGTCAGTAAGGTTGATATGCGATGATAGATTTCTGATTACTTGTGTTTGTATTTTTACACGGTACAAATATTGTTTCTATACTCTACCTATATATAAATATCTAGTATTTGATTGACAGTCATTGTTGCAACTATAGACTAATGTCACAATTGACAGCTACAACTTTTTTATTGGAATATAATATGTAGGCCTGTGAGCAGACAGCACGCAGCAGTGAATGAAAGGTACAGTCCAAAGAACACAGTGTGCATAACCCCAGCCGAGTCCTGCTGCTGCACACATTAAGCTTTTATGGCAAAAGTTTCAAGAGTACATGTCATTTTTTTGAAATGGCAGAAATGAATGGAGACAATTTCATAAAAAAAATAAAAGCCAGTGTGATTTCTGGCCACTGTGCCGGTAGCCGCCATGTGTTGGGTCAAAGTGTCCCTGAGCAAGACTCTGACACCTCCAATGCACTTGCTCACTCACACAACACAAGGTGAAACATGTGTCTGTTGTTTTTGGCTTACATTTAACTTTATTGAAGAAAAGATAACGCTTATGATGATGACATCAATGTAGATTCAGTAGCTGCTCCACTGACAGATCTATATCCAACTAGTCTATATGGGTATCGTGTTGTGCAGCCTGAGCTTAAATTGCATTCGATGAGGTTGTCAGACTTCACTAAATGTGAAAATTAAAATCTAAAAGTAATAGGTTGAGAAAATCTGATTTGGTTATTACCCTCAGTCGGAGAAAAATGGTGATGACATTGATTGTAAGGTGTGACACGTTTTCTTTATATACAACGGACAGTAATGACCGGGCTGATGGTAGGACGATCATTATCACCATAATCATCATTGGTATAATCAGTACTGTTTTCAGTGGGAGATTGCTTAGAGCCTCCTATTGGTTGTTCAGAGTGTGATAGGGAGATGGAGGGACACACACACACACACACACACACACACACACACACACACACGCACACACACACACATTTGTGATGCACACAGATAAACCCAGCGGCTCTAAACGAGGCTCTTCATTGTTTCCCATGTGATTAAAACCGAGTGCCGTTGAGTCTCTTATATTGTCATCAGCCTGCTTTTGTGATATGTGCTGTGTGTGTGTGTGTGTGTGTGTGTTTGCTCTGCCTGCAGTGGCCCTGCTCTAAATGAATGTCAGCTTGTCTTAGTCCAAGCATGGGCCCCTATGCGTCCGATCGATACTTCATTAGGCCTGGATTGTCTTGTGTCCATGCAACCTTGAAGCTGTTCCTTAATTACCCCGGCATTAAGGCCCTGGACGGTGCTACAGACCACGCTACACTGAGGATGGCCAGACCCAACAAAGCAAAGTCCCCCCCCCTCCCCTCCCACACCCCCTGCCTCTCTCCTGATGCAAAAATGAATATAGATATTCATACACATATAGACACACACAGATACTGAACAGGAATAGCCTCCATACACATACACACACCCAAGTCTCCACACATTTATGCATGCATGTATGCTCGTTGTTTTTCTCTGCATTTCTCTCTCTTTCATACTCACACAGATACATAGCAGCTTGAGGCTACAGTGGAAGGAGGGTTTTGATGGGCCAAGGAGGGGGACAAGGGGGAAGGACGGGTGAGGGAGGGAGGGAGGGCCCGATATACAGGAGAGAAAGGGTGAATTGAGGGCAATGAGGGAGACACAATCAGCAGGAGAAAAAGGAGTATGAGTGAATTTTCCTAACAATCACTGCAAGTGATGTTACACTGGGGTGTGTGTGTGAGCCATTTTTTTTTCTTCTTCTTCCTGATTTTCGGTTCAGTTGCCACATGTCACATTTTTTATTATTTAAAACATAAAATGCTGGAATGTCACCAGGCTTGGCATTTTGACCATGCATTTGTGTGTATGTATTTATATGAAGTGTGGGTGTGTGCATCAGTCTATGAATGCGCTTTGCTCTGAATGCCACTGAACAGGAGGGGGAAGTAGAGGAAGATGTGGGAAGAGTGGGGAAAAGATACGGAGACAAGGAGGGGAAAACAAAACCTATAAATGCATATTATTTCTTGTGCACTGAGTCAGAGATGGGTTAAATCGTTACAAAGTTAGAAATACTGCACTGCTCTTAATGCTAGTAGATGGAAAACTGAGGTAATACTGGGGTGAGACAGGCAGAGTGAGGGTGCATGAGAGGGAGGATGAAGAAAGATGAGGTAGAATGTGTTCAAATAGATCATTACAATGAAAAGAGAACGGAAGGGAGAGACAGGCAGACAACGAACGAGGTAAAAGAGGAGGAAGTTTAGGAGTGTGGGGGGGGATAAGAAGGGGTGAGATTTGGAAGAGGAGGCAGATGGGAGGGAGGGGGAGGGAGGAGGAGAGGGGTGCAGTCAAATGGCACTCATGACAAATGACATCCCCCGTCTCCCAGTCCCCTCTCCTCAGCACCATGATTTGTCATCTCCACTTCTGACATTTTTCATCGCACTATCAAATCACCCTGACAGAATGATATTTTCTAATTCTCCCAGCCTTGGAGCACGCCAAAAATAATGGCCTCCACATGCTATGCACACTCTTTCTCTGTTTCACTACCTCTCTTATTTTTCATCCTCTGTCTCGCGTAAACATCCGGTGATTCTTTAATAATGAATATGCAGCACAGCAAATACATTGTCGGCAGGACTTGACTGGAAGCAATCAGCTTCTCAGTCATTTAAGCTGTCTCATTTAAGAGGTGGCACATGTAACTGTCATTTTCAGAAGGTCTTCCGCTAAGTTTTTGGATTTGTTGTTTTGCACGTGATATGGAACCATGAATATAAAAAGACTATTTATTTTTCTCCTTAGAAAAAAAAAGAAGTTAGCGTTTTCTCTTCTACCAAGAAAATAGGACGTACTGCACTGTGACTACTGTGTATAACAGTGACTCATTTCTCCAACCAGTTTCAACTTTTACTATCTATTGTTTAACTTGCTTTGTTGTTGTGTCAGTAGCTTTTGTCGTGGACATTGTGATCATCAACACAGTAATCCTTTTTCTTTTTCAATGCTAAGAGAACTTAGACGAGTCCCCACCTGCTGAGCCTTTGATTTTCTAGCGTATCAGCCTCCATTGTTTGATTGAATATTAATAAGGACAATGTCATATCTGCCATGACCCACCTTTCCCATAATCCAGGTCATGGCACTGCAAATGAGTTTATGGCTAATTCCATCTCAGCAGGAGATCACTATCACTGTAGCCTGAAGGCATACAAAGAAATAGGGATCTCTTTAACTCCTAGCGTGACTGCTGTCTTTGGATCCTTTTGATAACAAAACACTGTTTACGACTTAGCAACATGCAGATCTGCCTTCATCTTAAATGCTGTTTCTAAAGGAGAATGGGAACAATAAAAAGTTAAGGATATTCAAACAATATAATTTAATGTCGACAATAATATTCCTTTGTAGCAATTATAAACTTCCCAACTAATAAAACATTTAAAAAAAACAATCACAACCACTTATGTTCTCATTGTTTTACTAATCATTATCTTTTAAATCATTTACATTGTATTTTTATAGCAACTTAGCAACTAAGCTTTTTACAATAAATGCTAATGATTTCCAGTTTGGCCTAATAACATATGGGATGGGATAGATAGAACATTCATGTAATAAAAATAGGGTGTAATTCCCTTGATATATCTATTTTGTAATTCTGTGTGTATGTGTGTGTGTGTGTGTGAGAGAGAGAGAGAGACTGTATTGTAAGATGGTTTAGATAAAAACACACTTCACATGCTATTCACAAATACCTTTAAAGTCAAATAAATGTTCCGTAGATCAAAGCTTTCACCGTGATAAGTGTGTGTGTGACACAATGTGACCCATGTTTGTTTGTAAATTATTCAAATGTAGTATTGCTGAAGTCTGATTGTCTTAGTCAGTCATTGGCTGTGTATCTCTGTGCTTATGTCAAGGTGCCTCCTCCCACATTAGTGTGTCTTAGTGTGTGTGTGTGTGTGTGTGTGTGCATTTATGTGTATGTGTGTCTCTGTACCAGTTCTACAACGTCTGGGGTAATTATGCATTATCCAACAAGGGATCAGTGTCTTGCTCTAAGCAGCACCCGGGTGTTGTTGTTTAATGTAATAAATGTCATGTATGCATGGCTTCACATGCGCTTCGTTAGCAGTTTAATGCTAACCGTTAAGCATGACCAGTGCCTCCCAGCTATGAGCTAACATCTGCTAATGACACCGGCATTTAGCTCAAATCATCACGTAGAGAAGGATACAGTGTTCGTTACGGCTAGCCGCATTGGAACTGTGTTCATTATTTGTAGATGTAAATTGCAAAGTGAAAATACATACATTAAAAACACTTAATAATAATGCACAGTAGATATGCTTTGGTTCTCTTTGGATTGTCCAGAAACACATTGTGGTTGTCGTTTATTACCTTTCAGTGGAATTATATTGGTATGTGTTGATTGTATTATGTTAGCAACACATTTATGTTGCCACATTAATGATTCCAATGAAACTGTGATTCAAAACTAACAAATATATATATCTACATTTCTCTATATTATGACGGTATCGAAAAATATAGCAAACCATATCTCTGTGTATGACCCTCAAGCATCATAAAGGGATGGCAAAAGTCTGACTGACTAAAAACACCTTCAAACACATTTGATCTTCTACGTGATCCTTTCTGCTAATTTTGACAAATAATTTTGGAAAGCGTGGATGACAGTTTAGTCAAACAGAGTGTTTCATATCACAAGAAGGATTTACTAAAAACTTGATTACTCTTAACAGCTTGGGGCTTGCTACAATTAATGTATGGAGGCAAATCAATGACAAAACTAGAGAGCGCAAATGAGCTCCACGAGAGCGCGCAAATCAAACAGCCGCGTGCGTAATTTACTTTGACGAGCGCTTTTACATCACTACGCGAGCAAAAGTTGCTCTCAAAGTTTGAACCTGCTCGCTCTCGAAGCTTTAACCTGCTCGCTCGCGTGTCTGTTACCTGCTCGCGCTCGAGTAATTTTCTTTTTGACAGTAAGTGGGCGGATCCAGTCACCATCGATCTCTACATCTAATTGGTTACAATCCTCGGCTTCGGATTGGCTGGAATGCATTTCTCACCAGCACACTGGGAACAATGGCGGATGAGAAAACACAACTGAAAGTTGATGTTCTCTGAATACTACTGTTATTAAGTCTCTGTAGCGGTTAAACATGAGATATAATTCGGTTTTGAGGATCTAACAAGCAATCTTTATTAGTTTATTATTTATTCACAGTAACGTTACATCTGACTGAGGGAAAGTTAAGATTCATAACTTAAGATTTTAATTTAACTTTTACTTTAAACTACAGTGGTGTCTACAATCATTGCTCTCTTATTCTAAAAACGGAATTAACTGGCGGTGACTCCAATAGAATAAAAGGTCTGTGCCTCTTATTTAGTCCTTTTATCTTGTGTTGTAATTGTATTTGACCCTTTCTTGAATAGTTCTTTAACTTGGACACACCCAAGATACATTAACTGCCTTGAAACACTGTTTGGTATTTATTAGGCGTATGCAACAAACTAAATGACATGCAGATCCCTTATTAAAGACAATATCAATAGAGATACTACGAGACGGACAAACAGTTTCTTCCTGCTGCTGTGACTTCATGTCACGGCCATACTTTGGATATTGTAGCAATGCATAGTGCACTTTATACATATTTTTGTGCAATACTATCACTATATTTTGTGTCTTATTTTTTGCCTTAAGTTTATTGTAATTCTGTGTGTTCGGAAGACCCAGCAAAATAAGCTTTTCATTGTACAGAATAACTGCCTGTTATCTGTGCCGAATAACTGCCTGTTATCTGTGCATATGACAATAAAAGAATCTTGAATCAATACAAGGTAAACTCACACATACACACTCAAAATAACAAATACATCTAAATGTATATATATATATATATATATTGTGTTTATAACTATGTTATATATATATATATATATATATATATATATAATTGCAAACAATTTGGTCAAAAGTAATAAGACACCGCTGCAGTTTAAAGTAAAAGTTAAATTAAAATCTTAAGTTATAAATCTTAACCTTTCCCTCAGTCAAACTGATTCACCGTTACTGTGAATAAATAATAAACTAATAAAGATTGCTCGTTAGATCCTCAAAACCGAATTATATCTCATGTTTAACCGCTACGGAGAAATCTGAGCCAGCGGATCATTTCAAAAAGTCCTGCCGGGATCAGACAGAGCGCTGACGGCCCGGTGCTGCGGAGCTCACGGTCCCTCAGCAGGAACTCAAACCGTCGGCGTATCTTTTTAAGTCGGCTGATTCTGGACAAACCGACCACAGATTTGATGCTTAAATAACTAACTTCTCGCCTGAAAACATCCTAAAATTACATTTTGTGACTCAATAACAGTAGTATTCAGAGAACGTCAACTTTCAGTTGTGTTTTCTCATCCGCCATTGTTCCCAGTGTGCCGGTGAGAAATGCATTCCAGCCAATCCGAAACCGAGGATTGTAACCAATTAGATGTAGAGATCGATGGTGACTGGATCCGCCCACTTACTGTCAAAAAGAAAATCTACTCGAGCGCGAGCAGGTAACAGACACGCGAGCGAGCAGGTTCCAACTTCAAGAGCAACTTTTGCTCTCGTGAGCGGGGATTTTACTCGCGTAGTGACGTAAAAGCGCTCGTCAAAGTAAATTACGCGCGCAGCTGTTTGATTTGCGCGCTCTCGTGGAGCTCATTTGCGCTCTTTAGTTTTGTCACGGGTTTATCGTCATATTAACGGTTAATCAAATGCACACACGCACACTTGGGTGTTGCTGTCACAAACGTGTGTTGGTGGCGACTGAGTAGGGCTGCACGATGAGGGCAGAATGGTAATCCTGATTATTTTGATCAATATTGAGATGACGATTATTTATCTCTATTATGCATTGATTTAAAGGGACAGTGTGTAACATTTATGGTTGCCTATTGGCAGATACATAATATTCATAACTATGTTTTAATCGGTATATAATCGATAATCACCCGAAACTAAGAATCGTTATGCTTTCCTTAGATTAGGAAATGCCATTTATGTCTTCCATGGAGCCCTTCACCTTGCACCGCCATGTTCCTACAGTGGCCCAGAACCGACACCGGCTCTAGCGAGAGCAATTCATGTTTCACGTTATCTGAAGGACCTCGTGTTAAATATTTAAAAGTTGTATTGATAAGCCCCGACGTTACTGATGCTTGTATTAGTACTTTTTTAATGTTTTGATGTAATTTATTATAACGTTGAAGCACACATTTGCTCTGCTCTCTCCGTCGAGCTGAGCTCCTCTAACTACACACACATAGACGCAAACACACACACACACGAAGCGCAAGCAGATAGGCCGCTGTGGGGAAGGAACCAGCTGAAGTGAATGGCAACTACGCTTATACGTGCAATACAATATTTGCAAGTAAAAAGCCAATACTTTATCAATACATCTGTGAACATGTAAAACACCGCCGCAATATTTTTTGCCAATATGCACGATTCTTTTTTTGTAAACTTCTTTACCGGCTGAGACAAAGCAGCCAGGAGGACAGAGGACAGAGGACAGAGGAGGACAGAACGACAGAGGACAGAGGACAAAAAGACAGAGGACAGAGGACAGAGGAGAGGACAGAAGGACATAGGACAGATGACAGGAGGACAGGAGGACAGGAGGAATGACTCATACTGTCGATTGTCTCTGTTCTTCAGTCTTTATAAACTTAATTTAGAAATGTTATTCATTTTATTGACATTTTACATTTGGAATTCAGTGGAATTTTAGTTTTGCCTACCTGCTCTCTGATGGGCAATACAGGCAAGCTAGAGTATATTACGCTAATACATCTTGATTTCCCCCTTGTGGATGGCTGTTTTGTAAGCAGATTTGATAAGCAGCTAAGTGTATATGAGCGAAGCATGCATTTTAAATGTCTGTGTAGCAGTCAATCTGGTTCATTTCTTAGTGGTAAGTCAAAATTGTCAATTCAAATGACATGTATTGTCGAGCTCTTCTACTGAGCAGCCCTGGCTTTGGCCTTCTGCACTTCAATGCTTTGCCAATGAGCACTTTGTTGCGAGAGGTCACAGGTTTTCTTTATAGTTTAAACATTTAAAGTTAACTTGATTTTTTTTCTTCTTGTTAGTCAACCCTATGACTGTCCTGTTGTAATACAAAGTACTATGGCAGCAACACGCTGAAACTGAGAGAATATTATAGCAATTTCAACTCTGCCCGCTCTGAGATTGGACCAGTCAAAAGTAATACCAAAGCAGAAGAGATCAGTTTTCTATCATCTGAGAATTCTCTAAAGATGAAATAGGCCTCATAAATGAGTCTCAATGATAACTGATGTATGGTAAATGATAGAAAGAAGATAATATAGGAAATTGGGCGAATAGTGTCTGGAAACTGAATCAATTCATTTCAAAGTAGATATCTACCGTGTGCCCTACAATTTTTTAAGGTACAGTCTGTGCTTTGCGACGTATTTCATATTAACTCCCACGTCATCATTTACACACATATTGCCTGTATGGTCAAGCACATGCATGCACATGCGCGAACAGAAGGACAGACCTTTTTCCCACTAAGGATATGGAAAGCGAGGGAAATGCTTATAGTACAGAGGCCTGGTGGTTATCGGCCTTCACATCATAGGTTGAAAGTCTGCATCATACGGGCACATGGCTGTTGATGTGCTCTTGAGCAACACACTGGCCGCTTAGCTTTTTCTTTTTTGTAGTTTGCTCTCGGTAAGACCGTCTCTCTGAACCTGAGTGTAAAATGTTGGGGAGTGGGACGAGAGGGGAGTGGGAGATAAGTGGAAGAGAGGGTAGGACAGTAGAGTGGATAGAAAGGAAAGGGAGAGAAGAGAGGAGAAGAGATTGATTTGGCCAGCCAGGAGATGACTGCTGATGAAGGCCTCTCATAGACAGATGGATCCAGCGTCGGGTCCCCGCTCCTATAAGCCCTCAGTCTAATCCGCCTCAAATTTCCCTCTGATTGCTTCTAAATTGCCTTCTTCCATAGTTTCCTGCTGATTTCTCGCTGCGAACTCCTTCCCTCCCTGCCTGCCCACTTCTCTGAACAGGGAATAATGTCGAGCCCGGTGAACTGCTTCCTCGGTTTTGACCGAGGAATGTGCTAAGAGAGTGATATGAGAGGGTGTGAGGGGTGATGGCTCCCGTGCCCTTGTTGTGCGTCTGTGTGTGTCTGTGTGTGTCCATCCCCTCATAAAACCAGTCTCAGGTCTTGTCATTAAAATGCATTATCATCCCATTGTGTCAAGAGAGCAGACAAATAGTCTTTCCTCTGCCTGCTATCTCTCTGTCACATTCTTATTCTCTCTTTCATATACTCCTTGACTCCATCTCTTCACGGGTGTGGAGAGGTGGTGGAGGGGCGGGTGTCTTTCTTTTTCTCTTGTCCCATCTCCTCTCTTTTAATTTCTTACTCTTTTTTTTTCACTTGCACTGTTTGATCTCCCATTTGTCACTCTTTTAGCCCATCTCTGACTCCATGCTCTCTCTTTCTTTGTCTTTTTCCACTTATCTTTATGCCCTCGCTTTAATTCTCTGTGCAAAGTTTTAGAAATGTAATTCAGAATTATTCATAATGGGGACACTGTTTTCTCTCAGTGGGCTGGAGGCCTCCACTCAGAAACGCAACCCACTAGTCTCACCCACTCTGAAATCTTTGGCCACTCGTTTATCATGTGACCTTTTCCTGCTATCATTAATATATATATATATATATATATATATATATATATATATATAGAGAGAGAGAGAGAGATGGACGGACGGACAGACATGCGGAAAGACAAAACCAAAACTGAAGAAGCATGCACTCAGAGATGCAGAAAGAAAGGTCAAATAAAGGCAAACAAGGTAGGAAGGAGCTTTAGAGAGAATAGAGGGAGACTGAAGAGGGAGAGAGAATAAAATTGAGAGAGAGATAGCAGGGAAGGAGTAGAGAAGATTGCATTTTAGAATTACTGGCCAACACCTAACAATTTATGCCCTCATGCAGTGCTTGGCAGCAGCTGGAGCCTGCAAAGCCTGCGGTGAGTGTGTGTGTGTGTGAGAGAGAGAGAGAGAGAGAGGGAGAGAGAGAGAGAAGGTGGAATAGAGTAAAGGTAGACTACAATACTTTATAGTAGCAAAGTGACATTATCAAACAGAAATATGTTTGGTGTCACTGCCTCCGTACAGCGATGTGTTTTTATTCAGTAAAACAAGGTTCACATGATGGCAACAGCGGTGTTCTGCAGAGAGACAAGACAAAGCTACGAAAACAGAAGAGCTATGTTATATCTAATCGAGTATCTCCTCTCCTTTATCTTATCTTTTGATCCTAAGATGAACCCAACCAGACCTCAACATTTTCACAACACAATATTATGATACAGTACACAAAACCACCTTCTACGGGACTCAAATCTAAAACATGTTTACTTCCTGATTTCAGAAAAGTGTGTAGGTATGTTGTTCTTCTGTATTATTTATTTTCAGTGGTATTTTTACATTGGTTTACAAAGAAACATGATCATTTTGTCATAAAAACAACAGTATTCTGTGTATGTAAAATCAGATTTTTTGATGCTAGGATGTCATCTTTAAAAGTAGATTTGTCTCATTCCCGAAAAGCTGATATGTAAGACGGCACTGACTGATAAGCCACAGTATATGTTTTTTCTTTCTTTTTTATATAAAAAGTGAGGTCAACACCAGACTGTGGGATCAACTCCACAAGGCCTGGCAGACAAAGAACTCTGCCCAGCCAAAACTGCACAAGCCTGCGAGTATCAACGCTAACACAAACCATTCGTAGTGCTGCTTTTTTTATGAACAGTTAATCCATGACAACATGAGATTGTAGTTAAGAGAACTTTGATCCAGTTGGAGGCATGTAAGAATAGCGGTTATTTTGTCAGTTTGTCGATGGTTGAAAGGATTAAAATAAAGTGCAATTCTTGTTCCTAAATGACCCCCACATAAGAAGGGTTTAGGAAAAGAGGGGAACAATATCGGTCACAATAATGTTTTGTGTACACGTTTATGCACGCACATTGTTAGACACACACATAAACACAGGCATCAGCAACCCCTCCTCTCAACCATCAGCCTCCTCTGTGCTCGTAGGAAAGACCACAAGTGGAGGTTGTGGTGCGGGCCAAAAAATTAAACCTTAGGCAGGAAGCTCCAGTCCGAGAATATGAACAGGAAAATGAAGGTGACATTTGAGAGAGAGAGAGAGAGAGAGAGAGAGAGAGAGAGAGAGAGAGAGAGAGAGAGAGAGAGAGGTGTACTGGTGAGGGAGGGGGGGATTTAATAGGTCCCTGAGACACGAAGGGTGTGAGATGAGATGATGAAACCAGAGGATAGAGGGGAGGGAGGGCGGGAAGAGAGAGGGAGATTGTGTGTCAAAATGTGGATGTTTGGAGATTGGGCTTCCAACCCTGCCAAATGATTAAAATGTTCCCTCTGACATTCATATTCCCCTATCTGTATTCCTGCCTATACGTACGATGGGCTGCGTTGAATATGAATTCAGAGATGGCCGTATAGAATTTGATCTGAGAAATGTTTATGGCAAAAGAGCCAATTTAGGCATGTTGCATTTGATGACAGTTTGGGTGACGACAAAAAGAAAAGATACAATTTTAATTTTATTATACTTTACATTTTACCAATTATATGGTTGACTCATCTGCAGCAACTCTGCATAAATATGTATTAAAAAAGCTGAATATTTAGTCTGTTTTCCCTAATTTCTGAGGGTTTGAATTAATTGATATATAAAATATATTCACAGAGTATTTGTTAGTGTTTTGCAAGCATTTTAGATTAAAAAAATAAATAATCTTAATTAAACATGTTATTTTTTTAATTACATTTTGACCATGAGTGGCAGGCATTATTGAAAATTAAATACAATTGAATTGCTGTTGGAATGATTTTTTTCTTCAAATTGTATGCAACACACACACACACACACACACACACACACACACACACACACACACACACACACACACACACACACACACACACTACCCATATACTCACATGTGGACACACACAATAAATGCACAACAAAAGAAATCAGGGGGACCTCAGACATCAGAATCTCCCAGAGTGTGAGTCGCCATCCCTTCCCTTCCACCGCTCTAGAGATGAGGGTTGTCATGGTTACGGGGGCAGAAAAAAAAAAATCACCCCATGGACCACCCCACCCCCCATGACACACACACACACACACACACACACACACACACACACACACACACACACATACACACCATTTTTTCTTTCAGTTGTCCGGGCATTGCTGATGTCACTGGTGGAACTATGAATTTAACATACAGGTCAAGAGATGCATATCTTGGCTGCGGTGCGCCGTCAGGAGACGCAGAGGGAAAAAGCAACAAGAGCCTCATCGCCCGACAGATAGACACACCGTCCCGTCGCCCTTGAAATTTAAAAGAGAAAGTAATAAAAAACGAGGAAATTTTAAATTCAATCTCAAAGAGATTTGCTTTTGAGGGTGTTCTCCTTTGCTCCCCTTTCTGCTTTTCAGGGGCAATTAGACCATTTCCGAAAAGAAAGGAAAAAAGGGAGGGAAAAGGAAAAGAGAGAGAGAGAGAGAGAAACACAGAGCCTGATTGAAAAGATAGATATATGGTGAAACAAAGCAAAGAGAGGAGGAATAAAGGAGTCTGAGAGTTGCTTTTGTTTTTGCTTTTGCTGTGTCTGTGGCATTATTAAAGAACTTCACTAAGCACTTAAGGGATTACAGTGCACTTCTGATAAATATCTTAATTTTGATGCAATTTTAAGCCATCAACATAATTATTATTTTTCATTTTTCTTCCCCTTTCCAACTTGTTTTTAATGAAGACCCTTTTCAATAAACAAATGGATATGCATTAAGGGGGATGATGGGGCTTTCAAGTATAAACCTTTCATGTCTATTAAGTGCTTCCATTACACTACATTTCTCCAGCAAGCCCCCCAGTATTATTTTTCTTTTTTGAAAGCCGATCTGTGAGGTCTCCAGATTGTACAGATAGAATGAAGTCTCTGCTCAATTTCCATTTCTGCTTATACTTGATGTTTATTTGGATACTAAATGAAATATTGGAAAAAATAATTATAAATAATTTTGTGTGTGTTGTTTTTGCCTGTAAAAATGTAATGAAAACAATCTGGCACACATTCATGCCTCTGTATGTTTGTTAATTCATCAACATCAACTTAATGAATACATTATTAAATATAATACATCATCATTTTCTAATTACTTTTATATTATTGGGTTTGCTTAAAACTATATTCAGCATGATTTACAGATGTTACACAAATAATTAAAATCTAACTAAATTAAACCATTCAATAGATAATTCCTCAAATATAATAATTTGTATTGAGACATTTAATAACCAGACATCTAGTTATTAGACATATTCTGCTGAGCAATAACACATACAGGACAATCAATCAGTGCAGTACATCTGGACACTGTCTTCATATAATTAGTGTTTGATAACTCTGATTGACTATTGATCGGCACTGCGTTTTGACCTCAGCAATAAATCCAGAACCCTGGTGGCCCGGACACTGCACCGTTGAATCTGAAATATTTTATCTGCGGCTTAAGAGGAATAGCCACTTATTTTCCCCTTACACACGTTTTTCTTTTTTTTATGACAGCAGCGCTCTCATCTTTCCTCTTAAGTTTTACCCTTTTGTGACCTTTTGGAGAGACCAAACGTGTCCGCGTTATATATAGGCTGTCCCGATGAGACGGGGCGGGTAGCGAGGTTATGGAGGGGGTGCATTAGCCAGTCCCCACCCCCTCAACCCGCCGTGGCAGAGTCCCCAACTCCAACCCCAACCCCTACTCCGCTTCACTTCATTCATTTTGTCCGTCCCCTGCGGTTGGCCGGCAAGGCCTCTAAATCCTCCCTTTATTGTACACGGCGCACACAAAGGCTTGGCTTGCTCTCTCATTTCCTTGATGTGCCTTTGGACAGAGGCGGTGGCTTTGTAGGCATCGATGCAAACATTAGCATAAAGCAGCTCCTGGGGACTGCCAAACAATCGACTCAACTGTTTCTGGTCAATCCAGGAGACTTACATATGACGTGTGACCACATGGATTAAATACCTGTGCTGTGGTGTCTGAGATTTCAGGCCGAACCGGCAACACAAGGTGTCCGAAGATACATGATTAGACAAGGAGGGAGAGAGATGACCCTTGATCCTTTGTGACGTGAATCTTTCGCTTGGCTTTGGCCTCAGCTCTTTCTCTCCCTGTTGCTCCTCACCTTCCTCTTCACAACCAACAAAAGTGGGATTACCCAGAGAGAGAGAGAGAGCGAGAGAGAGAGAGAGAGAGAGAGAGAGAGAGAGAGACACACACAGACACAGAGAGAGAGAGAGTAAAAAAGTCGTTGTGTTTATGGCCGAGTTAAGCTTGTTGAACCAGGGGGTTTCCGTCCTGAAATAGACTCACTTCAGGCTTCAAGGCTGGTAATTATTGACCAGGAGGGGTGAGTGGCAAACAACACACTCATTATACATGGAGATTGCTTGCCCACCACTGAAAACCAGAATTGTTGAAAAGGCATTGTTGGCTGCCCCCTTTTCGTGTGGTCAGAAATCTAGAGGGTCATTAGAATTGAGCTGGGCCCGTTTAATGTTCCTGAGTTGCGTGTTGGAGTCAAGCTGCCTTTGAGGAGGTGGCAGCGGCATAAGGGAGGGAGTCAGTGGCCCTGGCATCTGCTTCAAAGGCATGGCTCAATCTTTCATGTCTTTTTCATTTGAAGTGATGAGAATATACAGAAGAATAGAAGTGTGTAGGTTTCACACTTTACCTCTGCAATGAATTCAATCTGCAGTGAAAAGTATATATTTAATATTAATGTTAAGATGTCACCATTGTATTTTTTGTGTCTGGGATTTTTTTATAATTTTGTTTTTATAGCCGTTAATACAAAAATCAATATGAAAGAAAACATTAAAAAGGATATCTGTAGTGGTGGAAAATTACATTATTTGTACATCTGTTAAAGAATACACAATGAATGAGGTATTATTATTATTATTGCTATTACTATTATTATTATTATTATTATTATTATTATTATTATATTTTGCACTCAGAAACTTTATCAGACCTACACATACATGATATTTGGTAATATTTCAGATAGAATCTAGGACTAAGAAATCATTTACATTTCTCTTCATTGAATTAATTATATTATTATTATTATTTATTGTGATCTGAATGCAATTATGTGATATATATTTAGTCAGATATTTCTTTCATCATAATTAAAAGTACTGTTTCTGTAAATATAATTTAATAATACAATTATGTAAATGTAGGATTTCAGATGCATAATCAATTTATTGCTGTGGTGAAATTACATTTACCATCTATATTTTTTTTTAAATACATTATAGTGTATATTATACATCAGCTCTCCCACCTTATTGTCCATAATTTAGACATAATTGTTTTTCGTTCATGATATGTATTGACGGTTGAATTTGCTTGTAATATTATCATTATTGCACATTCTTGGATTGTTACACCTTTTCCTCCGACCCTTTTCTTCTAGTCTTTATTTGTACCTGTGTGGGCTTCCTACAGATACAAGAAAACAAACACATGTCTTTATACTGCATACTTCTCTTTTTACCTAAATTCTCTCTGCGGTGCATTCACTGCATTTATGAGACCAGATTAACCTCGCCTCTGCATTTTTCAATTCCCAAATGTTTATCAGACAGATGAGAACCAGAACAGTTGTAATCGCAATGTGTCATTATTCATAGTCGATATTAGCTGTGTGACACTGTCGCTTTCTCTGCGGCATGGCAGTTGGTTTATTTCTACCCATCAGGCATTGGGGCGTGACAGGGGGAAGTGTTGTTAGGACTGAGGTCCCTACATTGTCCCCTGATGTGGACAGACATTATAAATGACATCGCCCAATCAGATGCGAGATGGCGACCGGTGGTGGTGTGTGCGTCAGTGTGTGTGTGTGTGTGTGTGTGTGTGTGTGTGATGGGCTGGGTGTATGGGAGAAAAAAGGAATAGTGAGGGAGGAGAAGATGAGAAAACATGGGGAGCCTCATTTGATGCAGTTAATGTGCAGATTTATGTAGAGGGACAGTGGTCAACATTCATAAGATCTTCCTTCCTCCCTCCCAGTCTCCCCGCCCCCGCCTCCTCCCACCCCATTTCTTTCTATCACACACACCCTCCCCCCACATGCTTTCTCCTTTCTTCCTCTCCCACTCGTCACTGACCATCATTCCTCCCTTCTCTCCCCTGTTTTTCCCTGTCTCTCATCTGTCTTTCCCGACTCCCTCCCTTTCCTCCTTCCGTCTGCTCTGAAATGACTGAGATTGTTGTGGACTGCAGCGATCAGACCAATAGGAGGCATAGGTAGACCACAGAAACACAAAGACCACAGCACCGAGTGATAGAGGGAGAGATGATATATATCCAACATTCAATATTTCATTTTTATGTTGCACAAAGCTGCCAGCATTTCCATTCGACACAAACACAGGACAATACATCTGGATATTCTTTATAACAATGTATATTGTAATATACAAGGCTAAACTAAGTAAACAAACTTAATTGCAAAAATGGTTGACAATACAGTGTAAACATATGCATATTACTATATTTAAATTACTATATTGGAGAAAAAAAAAGTATACATCTCATAGTGTAGCACTCAGATTACTCCAGTGGATTTCAGAGACATAAAATATTAAAACAATAAACTAATTAAGATTTTATCTCATGTTTCCACTATTTTGACTACTGTTGTCTTTAATTGTCTTTTGTCTCTGTTGTCTTTAATGTCTTTTTTATATTTATCTTGTTTATTATATAGTGTGTATGTAATAAGTATGAAGAGCAACGTGTAACCGAAGTCAAATTCCATGTATGTGTAAACACACATGGCCAATAAAGGTGATTCTGATTCTGATCAGTAAAGTAAAATATGTATCTATCTTTATATACATTTATTTACATGTATTAAATAATCCCACTTCATATTTAATGGGGGGGGGGGGGGGGGGGGGGGGGGAAACGTAGCCACCCTTGAACAGCCGAATGATGATTTGTAAACCTCAGAAGACATCCTTGTATCAGTTGAAGAAAGATTGATATTTTATGTTTTCTATATGTTGCTGCTGTCCTGCAAAGCAAAGTTCTGATCTATTCAATTTCATCCTCTCACAACCTTGAATATCAGCCTTTTCTAAAGCATCAGTTTATGTTGTCATTAAAGTTGATAGAAAATATTCTTCTCCAAGGCTGCATAACCTCAATATGTGTTCATGTAATGTTGTTTATTTAATCAATTTTGCTTGGATACTTATTTTATATATATATATATATATTTTTCTTAGCAATTTGTTAACGTTGAGTAATATTTGTTTGCATCCTGTTTGTTTCGAGCTACGACTAAATAGTGATGCAGTTTGTGGGCCGAACTCGAGAGAAACTTTTTGGCCCCGCTGTGATCTGTTCTCGGTGAAGTGAAGAAAAAAAACCTTCTAAAATTTGAAATGACACATCCTTTTAATCATTGTCCATTGGGCATTTATTATTTATTATATTACTATTATAGTTGTGTCAAACCCATGCCTGGCTTCATTTCCTGATTGAAACCATTTATTTCTGAATTAGCCTCCAAACACACACCCATGCACACACCTTCTGTCACTTTCTCATCTTTTTGCCCTTCATACAGTACTTTCTCTCTCACTTTTATTCTCCTTACCTCTTTCTCTGACTCTCTCTCTCTTTCCCAGTCCACTGAGTTTTTGGATAATCCCTCTCAATCATTACAGAGGCCCTTCACTCTTCGTGGGACTTTCTCACCCCTCGTTGCGCCCCAGACTTCCATCCATTTTCCCTCCTCCACTCCCTCTCTCAAACCCGCCGCCGCACGTCGTCTCTTTCCATTTCCAAACAGAATTGAACAGAATATTTTTTTCTAACACACTGCTTTCAGATCTAAAATGGGCATATGCTAGTTAATGTCTTTGCCAAACTTATGTCTGGAGTTACTTAAAATTAAGATTTAACTCACGAGAAAACAGATATAATGTGAATTACAAAAGCAGTGTCAAGCCGCTGCAGTCACTGAAAGAGCTCAGAGCACATCCCATCGGCTTGCATCAGATACAGAAGTGTAAGAAAACAAAAATCCCACAGTACAAACTGTGTACTTTGTTGGAAGACACTTCTCCACAGGTAAAAGGCGAAAGAATAACATCAGTAACATTCAAATGTGAGTTTCACTTTCATGCTAGCAATCACTTTGTCACACATTTTCAAACAGGGAATATCTTGTTTTGGAATGAAACTCTTCAAGCTCAGCGTTTCTACCTGCAGAAGCAACTGTCTGTAGTTTTCTCTGTCTGAGAGCCTAAAGCTGTAGCTTTACAAGTGAACCTGCCAGTGTGATCTCAGACTGGCTGCACCCTGGGGCAAGGCAGAGGAGACTATATGTGTGTGTGAGTGAATGCGGTATGTGTGTGTGTGTGTGTGTGTGCGTGTGTGTGTACAGTGTGTACAGTGTGTTCAAGCTGGCACAACCACCCCTGAAAAGCGCTCTCGAGACCTTTGATTCCATAGCTCAATATTATGATCTCTGCGATATCTCTCATGCCAGGACAGAACTTATGGATTTTGGGCGTTCACCTTACAACGCTATTAGCCTGCTATTTCCATACATTGTCCTTTAACCTCTGGAGTAGAGTTTTTTTGTATTAGCATGGCTGCATGTTCGCTACTATCTCCAAAGTCAAAAGACTGTAAAATTCAGTTTTATTGATAGCAGGCATGAACATTAGCAACCCGCAATCCTTCCCCTAATGAACATCGCTGTACAAATCCAATACTACTATTGACTTTATAGTGACCTCATGTTATGGTAATTGTATTTGCTATGGCATCACTATCACATTTGTCTAATATTTCCACAGGGACTAATTGCTTTGGTGTGATTTCCACTCCAGTTGATTATTTGGATTACTTTAGTTCAGCTCTAACTCCCATGTGCCTTGATTGCCCGCACACATCTATTCAAGCTCTGTCCAGTGAGGATCATTTTACACTAATGCATTCTGTTGAAAAGTGGAAGTACACAGGCAATGAAGTCAGTACACACCCAACATTGCTGTTTACGTGTTTATAAGACCGAAAATCTGTCCAGAATTAGTAGCAACATGAACAAACTTTTCTCAGACCACAAACTACTTCTCAGATGCATTTTTCTGTATTGCACATTAGAGTCTTTAGCACTATTTATGGAGTGAAACTCTAAAGATGTCATCGTAAAGTAAGACGCTGTGATTCTAAAGTTGACAAAGAGTTCCTTTTCATTCCAGTTAGGGGAAAGATGGCTTGATTGACAGAGGAACACTTGAAGGGCGATACAAAGATAGCTAGCTGGGACGGCTGGAGTGAGAGAGTGAGTTGCACTTGCTAATTAAAAGAGAAGCAGCTGTCTTTGTTTCTGTTTCTGTTATTCCCTTGTTCCTGGAGTATTAATGTTTTATTCAGGAGAAACATAACTACAGATGAAATTAATAAAATCAGGCCCTGCCTTTCCCTTGCCATCTCTTGGGGGGGGTGGGGGTTTTGGGGGGAATTCAAACGCTCGTTTCTCCCGGCTTTGAAAGTGCAAACTCAAAGTGCTCCGTGCACTGTAGTTTTCATTTCTTCATTTCCTGCATATTAAGTTCCTTTTCCCTTTTGTTTCAAAGTGCATTGCCCTGAAAATAAAGATCAATTTTTCAGTGTGAGAGGCTTTGGAATTAGAGCAGTGTTTTCCACACCAGCAGAGTGATTTACTGTAGTTACTGCATTATTTTCAGGAATTCAGAAATGTGGATATTTTTTCCTCCAAAAAAAAAGGTTGTGTCACAAATTACAGAGCATGGAGCTTTTAGTCCTGTTTACACAAGTCTACATGAGAGAGCGAGAGCGGGGAAGTGCGATTGTATTTTAGTATGCTGTGTCTGTGTTGCTGTATTAAGTGTGCTCATACACTTTTTGTTGATTGTGTGAGTGTGTATGTGTGCACATGAGTGTGGTTCATTTGACTATACATCCAGGCCCTGGGAGTATTTGCCTGTCTGATCACCTCATGTGAGTAAGAAGGGAAGCCATGCGCGACTAACACGCACTTCAGAGTTGAACTAATTGTGTCATTTTTAACATGAGTGCTTGCCCACATTTTATTCACTCTCTTTCCTCTTCCTCTCCCTTGAGCCACACAATGAATGCAGAGTGGAGCAGGCCTTTGCATCCATCCAACTCTGGAGGAATTCTCAATGCTGTGTGCAGGTGCATCATTTATTTCCCCCCAATGCTGGTGTTTATATGTGTGTGTGTGTGTGTGTGTGTGTGTGTGTGCTCTTATATTTCTACCTTTGTGAGGACTAAATAACCCCACAGTGAGAATAAGATGAGTGAAGTTCATGGTGCAATATTTCTGAGGTTAAGTTTAGGTCTGAGGTTATTACTCGGGTTATGGTTAAGTGTGGCATTGGGGTTAGGTATGAGAATTATGCCTGCGTGGGCCCTGATACATTGGTTAAGCTTTGTGTTATGATTCTGGTAAGCCCTACCATTAGAGGACCACATATGCGGTTCAGCATATTTTTAGCCCATTAGGTAAACATCACATACTTTACAATACAGCTGGCAATTTTCCAAAGCATAACATATTGGGTTTTATATACATTTCCTACCCAGCACAAAGCCAATGATTTCAGTTCAAGCCAGTATGGAATGAAAATCAATGTGTCGAGATTTTAAGCTTTTGTAAGATAGGAAATCCTTTACAGTTTATATTTAGACACCAATATTTGTCATTGGATGATCATATGTATAGTTGCAGGCAGGGATTCTTCACTGTTGTGCAGCATCCTATTCTGAACTGAAGTTCACCATACTTTGAATTGTCCTTCCTCACTATTGCTTACAATATATATATAACATTGTGGCCAAACCACATACAGCACTGGACTAGCTGTGTGAATATTCATTTAATTCTTCAGAAAATATTTTCATCTATTAACATGTTTTCAGGCAGCATATACAGTGTATTTCTGTGAGCACCCCCCCCCCACTGTGGCTCTGGTGGCAGAGTGGCGGCTGGGGGGTTGGATGTACTCAGCTGTGGCATCACTAGATGCCCTCCCCGGCTGGGGGCCGGTTAAGAGTAGAGAGTGGGGAGTCAGCAGGCAGTCAATGGCATCATCAAACAGGCAATAAAAGGTGTTTTGAGGAAGTGTGAGTCACCGCAACCACAATAAGTCCTTGAGCATGCAGCCATAACTGGCATATTATGCAGTCTGCGGACAGATACAGAGGTGCACACTCCTTCACGGACACACGCACGCTCATACGAGAGGGATCGCATGATTCTCCTGGCGGAGATAATAATAATCAAGCCTGGTCATTGTGGGAAATGAAGTACTTAACCTTCCAATCTACATCTGAGTTGGATCCAAAAGAAGGTCAAGCTATCTCACTCTACCGAGTGTCTCTCTCTCTCTCTCTCTCTCTGTTTTCCCGTCTTTGTGACAATATTATGCCGCAGTCAGCAGCAGTGTAGATGGAGGTTGATGCTGTGTGACTGTGATGATGTCACAGACTGCACACAGCTATTTGTATATGTGCCCAGAAACTCATATCACTGCCAACACAGTTATATTGCTTTTAAATATCTAAGTATATATCAGTTTTGGAGTTGACAGCCTGTTTATCAACAGTACAGTACAAAGGCAAAACAGGAAACAACTGAGAAAAAAACTACCTTTGGTTGAATTTGATCCCAGGCCAGTGGGAGGTACATGCGTAAGTCCACATTCTGTATATGAAGACTACAAAGTTTAAACTCTCACTTTTGTCTCTGCTGATAACAGAGCCTCTTCCCTGAAATGCAGCTGGTCAGTGGCAGAACAGTGGAGGCATCAGTCTGATAAATGAATGATGTTTGAGAAAACATTTGTTCGATAATGTAATTTTAAATTTCTTCAGACAGATACGGCTTTTTGTAATGGCTTACATTTGTAATTTGTGTGAGGATAAATATATATTTATCCAGAAGAAGTCAGCTGACAAAGTATTTCCTGTATACTCCAGTGACGTGCTGCTTTCCAGTTAGATACTTGTACACATGGGAGCTGCCCAGTGCAACCACAATTCACTTAGGCTAACAGTTTCACTGCAGCAGTTCAGTCTTAGATGCGTACAGAGTACAGTGACAAGTTGCATATGAATTTTACTCCAAAATATTTTGAAAGAAATATGGTGTCATGAAGGGGAAAAGGAGCAGTAATTGAAGCCTTTGCAACACACTGTTTCACTGCCGTTGAATCTAAGTACATCGAAGTGTGTGTGAAGCCATTCTTCACACAGCAGTGAGTACTGAGGCTTTTAATGGCAGTCTCTGTCTCTTAGCCCTGTGATCTCTCACTCCACTCAGCCAAAGCCACAGAACCTTAATGGACTTCCTACTACACAAATAATGAGATAAGTTAAGACGTTACAGGGAGCAAGGCGAAGATGTAAAAACAAAGAGAGAGGAGGCTGCTCAGGACTGAACGATTACATGCCAATGCAGATCCTGGTATTTAGGCCCTGGAACAAACAAATAAGCATGCAGATGCACACACACACACACACACACACACTGCGTACACATATCTTTACCCACCTAACAGCAAAGCGCACATACTCTCTCCTCTCTCTCTCTTTCTCTCACACACACACACACACACACACACACACACACACACACACACACACACACACACACACACACACACACACACACACACACACACACACACACACACGCCGAGGCAGTGCTGTCTAGTTGATCAATAGTTTCCTGTGCTGGGGAGGGGTGATGACTGCAGACAGCAGTCAAAGCCCTGAGGACCAGAGGGTGACACCCCTTATCAACTGAGCAAGGTGAAATGTCAAACACTGGATCTGGAGCTCACTCTCTCTCTCTCTCTCTCTCTCTCTCTCTCTCTCTCTCTCCCTCTCTCTCTCCCTCTGTGAATTCTCCCCGCCCCCTTTCTTTTTCTTTTTTTCCTCAACTCCTTTCTCCACATCTCTCAGGCATTCTTTTTCTGAATTTCTATCTCTGACTGACTCTTTCTCTCACCTTACTCTGAATTCCCACCTCTCTCTCTCTTTGTCATTCTTTCTGACTCTTAATCCCTCTCTTTCTGAACGTTAACCCCGCTCTACTACTCTCACCCAGCCAGTTTCTCTTTTTAAATCTCAGTTTCTGTAGCCCATTATCTGATTCTGTTAATAACAGCCTCACCTCCTTGTTTCTCATCGTTTTTCTTAACAACCCTTTGCTCCATTCTCTCCACATGCTCTTTTTCTATTTTTCTCTCACTCTCTTTGATACTTTTTGCGTAATTGTTCCTACACTAAATACCATAACCCAGCATTTTTTTCTGAACTTTTACACGGAAACCGCACCACAGCAGAACAGCCTATTGAGCAGAACATAGATATAAATATGAATTTGAATATGGTGACAATGTTTGTGGGGGTGATTCAGTGTTAATCTGGCTTATATGCACTCTGCATGTCTTACACCCTGTCCATTTCCATGGCCCTGAGCTTAATAACAACACTGTAGGATTAGTGCAGGGTGACTTCACACAATAAAAAAAAGAAAGAAATAAAAAAATGCCACTCTCTCTTGAATGCAAACATTGTAGGCAGCTGGAATACAGACCCATGATTAAATAACAATTCTGTTAAAAGCAAAGGATGCGTTTATTCATTGACTATCATGTGAAATGAATGCAGGAATAGATTATTTGATATGTGTCAAAAGAAAGTAAGAAACATACATAACAAATACACCCTGCTATTCTCTCTTTTGTTTTTGTTTGGTAAACATGCCTCTCCTCAGTATCACACCACCACAAACACATCTTCTCTTTCTGCCCACTGCAAAACATTTGATATTAATTCCTCATCTGGCAAAAGGATTATCATCCTCAGATTGGATTTATGATCTCAGTGCTCAGGCAGGTTTATCCAGCCACCATATGTAGAATTATCATTAGAGCCATAATCCCCTGCAGACCAGTCACACACAAAAACACACACACACCCTCCACTGTTAAATGCCCATGGATGACGGCGATTAGCAGTCAGAAAACATACAGATGTAAAGACTCACTATCAGTCAAAAAACATTCCTCTGCGTGTAAATGGTTTGTTTATGCTTGGCCAGTCCAGTGATTGTGATATGAAACATAAAAGCAGTGAAATAAACAGTGGGAGTAAAACATACCCACATGGTGTTTGAAGAGATGCAATGGGAGGGGCTGAGAAATGGTATTAGGGAGGAGAGAGGGCATATTATTTTCTTTCTGTCGTCCTTTTTAAATCAAATCCTGTGTGCTTTTCTCTGGTTTTTTTTTTTCCATTCACTCACTCACTCTGACTTCGTTAACTCACTCTCTCCAACCCCCATTACTCAGCATGATTCATTCACTCACTCTCTCACCCATTAACTCAGTCTCTGCCTCAATCGCTCCCAACTCCCCTGTATTTGCCCAAACACTGAGGCAACATCATATCTCCAATTTGAAACACCTGATTACTTCCAGAGATAATTTCAAGCCAACATTAAAATGATCTCACTTCATGAATGTGGCAGTCAACTTTGTTTTCCCCTCCTGTAATCCTCGCATCAGCCTTTAGGCCATTAGGTGCCATTTTGGTAGTTTAAAAAAGCAGAGGTGAGATGCCTTTCTTCCTGATGTTTTGTCAACATCTGATTAGCGGTGACAGACGTATCACATGGCTAATAATATGAATGAGGAAACCCGCTGTGTCAATCACTGTAATTTTGGTCACAGAGAATAGTGCTGCGATGCATCCCACTCCAACATTCTGTCAAAATGTGATCAGCTTTGTCAGAGGATAGTTGAAAAAGAACAGATGTAGACTTTCCCCAGCTACCTCAAAATTCAAAGCCCTTCTTTAACCTGTCTCACCCCCTTCATCTACATCTCCACTTCATGACAGGAAGGGATTTAATAAGTGTAATCAATACAAGATCAAGGCTTTCACCTGCATTCAACTGGTCAATCTATTTCAAGGAAAGAACACCTGTTCCTAATCTTTCATGCAGCGAGTGCACATCATTACTGATTCATACTCCCCACCATCCTCTCTCTGATAAGTCATCAACCCCTTTCCCCTTCCCCCTCTGTGACTCCCCCAGGCTTCACCGTCTCTAATCAAGGCCTAATGAGCCTAATTGGTCGTTAAAACATGCCAGAGTATGACACAGCGGTGCTACAGCGTCTGCCATATGGTCTGGATTGGCCCGAGGCCCCCGAGCTGCCAACTGTTCCCCCGTCATCGCCTGAACTGCGCCGCACTGACTGACAGCGTCTGCAGTGGGAGTTTCTCTCCTGTTGATGATTCAGCACTCAACGCAGCACAGAACGGGACAGAGGACAGAAGTGTGTATGTGTTGACTGTTGATTGACTGACACACTTTCTCCATGTTGTCATTCACAACTTGCCCTTCAAGATGCAAACGCGACACCAGAGGTGAATAGACGCTCTAAATGTTTGTATCAAATGGCAAATGTTGCCAAAATACTAAAGTGTAAGGATCCAACTATTGATTATTTTCATTATGAGTAATCTGATGATAATTATTCCCCCCCCAAAGAATCATGTAGACTTAACTGCTTGTTTTCTCCAGTCAACCTTGTTCTTTTTTATCAAGCTGAGATTATTGGAATAGGTTTCTATTTCATCTCTTGCAATAAGCCCACATGGGCTACTGTCCTGGGCAAATATTATATTATTTGCTAGGTCAAAAAACTATAAAGATACTGAAAAATCCCCAAAGAAAAACATATAATACATTATGTTTATTACATTTTAGTTACTGGAGCCTGTGAATTCAGATAAACACTTTTTCAATAACTTAAACTATTGTTTATCAAAATGAATGCCGATTAGATTTTTCTGTCGATTGACTACACTATTCAACATGATTGTTGTTGGACTTATTTCACCTTTCACCTTCTATAATGGGAAGTATCTCTTTATTTTTGTCCATCAGAAATAGAGCTGATACAGATAGAACAACTTTGCTCTATACATAGACATTTTAATTTCATATTTTTGAATTTTTCATAGGTCTTGCTCCTTTTACCTTTTGACCATACTCTATTCTCTCCCAGTGACCCTTGCTCCAGGGCAGAGAAATGAGTAGTGGTGTTATATTTAGTAATATTTAGACATCCTATTGCCATCAATGTGATGTGAGCTGCATCAGTAATGTGTTGACTTCACAGTGCTGCATGGCCCACTAATTAATTTGCCTCTATAAACTAGGAGCTGTGAGGCCTTCTGCCCTCAGCCAATTTATGTGTGACCTAAAT
The DNA here is from genome assembly GCA_038501785.1 of Myoxocephalus aenaeus. Classification (NCBI taxonomy): domain Eukaryota; kingdom Metazoa; phylum Chordata; class Actinopteri; order Perciformes; family Cottidae; genus Myoxocephalus; species Myoxocephalus aenaeus. The sequence continues at coordinate 5,983,101 of JBAMJR010000140.1, forward strand.
ATGACCCAAGCACAGCCCTACGTGAGTTTTAACGTGTGTGTGTGTGTGTGTGTGTGTGTGTGTGTGTGTGTGTGTGTGTGTGTGTGTGTGTGTGTGTGTGTGTGTGTGTGGGTGCGTGTGTGTGAAGAGGTTAAACATATTTTACCAAAACAAGGAAGTCCAGCATCTAAGAAGAACTGATTATGTAAATGATGTGTTGGCAGCTTCGATACCACTGGGGTTTGAAGTGTGTGTGGACGTGTGAGTGTGTGTATCATGCAATCAGGCTAGAATTGATCCCATCTCTCCAACATTCAAAGGGAGCCCCTCCAGTTTTTGGTCACCATTTCTGCCATGATGGACAGTACAATTATTCATTTGATGCAAGATTCAAATAGGGGCAAACAGTTCACTTAATTCTAATTGCAGCTTGAGAAATAAGTGAAAAGTTTTCTTTTCCCCCAAAAATGAAATGGTAAAAAAAAACATTTCCTGAGACGGGAAACGTCTTATTTTTTTGCAATCTGGATCATATTTTTGTTGTTTTTGTTGATCATTTTATTGGTTGTACCTCTCACAAACTACCTACCAAAGTTGCTACAATCCGTGGTCAAGAAACATGATTCAAACGATCACAATAGTTTGGCCAGATTATCAAAACAAAACTACATCTACGAGATTAAATTAAAATTGCTCCAGGAATTTGGTCTGAATGTTTACAGCAAAATGTTTGGTTAATTATTTTGCCGCTCGCCTTTGTTTTCAATTACAGTAACATTTTGCCATTACCAGATGATTTGTTTGAAACCGTTAGGATTACTGCTGCTATTTCTTGCCTCAACTGGCATTTTTATTGACATTTTATTGTCATTAAGTTGATGCGCAACATGTATTCCTAAAAGATTGAGGACCAAAAGTACAAAACCAAGACACAATGTATCATTTAGTGCCTCTGCCATTATACCTTCCTTGCCCCCTCCTCCCTTATTGTCGTTCTCTCAACTCACTTTTTCCAACTGATGTCTTCATCAGTGATAATTCTGGGCTCATACCGAGTGAGGCCGATGCCCCTGCCAGTAGATTGAAGCTGATTGAAGGCAACCCGCGCCTGTCAATACTGCTTGCTTGTATTTGCCTGCGTCCCGCCTGCCTCCAACACAGTTGATTATTGGAGACCTCTCATAGCAGTATTGAGCTGCTGTCCCCACTCTTGTTACCTAGCTGATATTTTCATTGTTTATATGCAGATGGAGGTGGGCTATTGAACAACCAAGACACTCACCCCTAATGGTAAACAAACAGTCGGAGTGGCGTGCCGAGAGAAAGTGAGGTCAATAGAGTTGATTAATACACGTAAGGGGACACATTATGGACATTGCGATCTATATTATTCGCTGGTCACATCCTCGGTGATGTTCAGATGAACGCTCTGTGAAAGATGGATGACATGTTGGATATAGAAGGGTTGAAGATGAACACATATTAACGGAAAGAACAGGTTTAGCTTCAGATTACTGCTGGAATTATATAGTTTATCTACATACTATTGGTTCGTATATATTTTAGATGCATTTACTCTGTGTGATTTTGTTATTAGATTGCAAAAACTGTTAAATAACTTGAGCATTTACATAGGTTGTCCGACATAGCTTTTTAGTTAGCAGTGGCTCAAAATAGCTGATTGGCCCATTTGCAAGCAGCTACATCTACATCTGGCTACTGCTGCACTGCAGTAATCTACATTGCATGTTTCTTTGACAGATATTAAATGTGCCTTTTCTCCACTCACCACTTTCTTTAAGCACCTTTAATAGTTCCATGATCTCTCTCTCATGATTTTTCTGACATCATTCTCCACTTCTTCTTTGTCCTCTCTTTCACCTCAGTTGCTATTCTGAAAATCTTTTAATTTGGTTCATCTGTTTGTGTTCACTTGTGATGATGTGACAACTTGAGTGAAGTTTCTTAGAAAAGCACACAGATATCTTGGTGTCAGAGTATATGAATGCAACCACATGTCTGGTTGCAAACTTAAACAAAAAAATATATTGCAGAAAAACTGAAATTATTTCTTCTTTTCTTTTTAAATAGTTGGCCCTGTCTTACTGAAGTTCAAGCAATTGTGAATGAACGAGGCAGCAGTCTCATCTGTGATTGTGTGAAGTTTGAAAAACATATACTTCTCTTTTTCACCTTGAAAGGACTGGGTACAAGCTGACCCATACATCAAAATATATCAAAGGAAGTCTTTTGATGGAACTTTAAAGTGAAAGGAGCCATGTGATTGGGCAAGTGATGTACTGAAACTAAAAAACATAGTTCAACTGATGTTTCAATACCTTAGAGTTTAGTCCTCAAAAGCCAGGCAGAAAGCATGAAACCATGCAATCTATCTGTAAGCTTATGGCTTACATAAACTCAATTAATATCTGAGATTTCTGTTGTTTTATGTATTTTGTCTGATTTTATTTGTCTTGCACTTGACTTGAGGTTTAGTTTACACAAAGGAGCTTGATATAGATGCCCAGACAGAAGAAGTCATTTCGTAGAGCTCCAATGGAATACATTGAATGCTTTGAATGACATAAAAAAGTTCCTTTAAATGTCATTAATATGAGATCGGGACCACTTCTATTGCCTCTAAACGGCTCGTAGCTAACGGTGCAAACTACGGCGAACGTGCTGAAAGAGCTAACAAAGCCTGAGAGTCAACCAGAGGAAGGGGGCTATGCTTCTGCAATATATATCAGCAATATCAGCTGTAACTGCCATATGAGAGCAGTGCAGTGCATCCGAGTCAGCTAACCAGTGAGGCACGCTCACATGCACATTCATCCACTACCAGCACAAGCACACGGCCTTGCTAACCTACCTGTGAGCAATACATACTGTTCTTTTAAATATTGTCGATTATCTCTTTTTCTATTTCACACACAAGTAAAGCCTTTGCATAAGATATATATTTGCAGGCGCTACTGAAGTGTTGATGTGTATATGTTGCTAAATGTATATGACGACTGCAAGATTATTCACCTTGGCCCGTGAATACAACATCCATCATCTCTCTCGGGAATAAAGCTCATGTCTGGTGACCTCTGAAAGGTTAAACCCTATAAAAAGGTTAAACCTTGAAATTATTATTTTCATTACTTTACAGCTAGTCCAATCACCCTCTCTCCTTATGGGAATCAGTGGATTAGTCCTGAGGTTGTATGTTTTGTTTTTATTATTCCGTCAATATCACCTTGTGCAGTTTTTGAGTTTTTCCACAAAGGCAGTTTAATCACAGTAGAAAACAAAGTATACACAGAATGCATGCACGGTACAATTAACTTTCACTTAGGTAATGGAACCACTGACTGTACAGCAACCCCACATACTGTGATAGCTTTTAACATTTCAAAGTTAATAACTGTTGCCATTTTAAAGACTGCTGACAGCTGAGACACTTTATTTCCACGCTGTGCTCCTCCTCTCCATGTGCATCTGTATGCTAAATAAGGTCAAGACATCAACCGCGAAACGATACATTTTCTTGACAACAAAGGGGAAGTTCGGAGACCAGTGCTGCGGCTCGAATTCAAGTTGTATTCAAACATCAAAGCACGGCAAAAAAATAAGTGAATCGCTCCAAAGCTCTGTGTTCTGACCTCATTTTAAGCCATTGAATTGTTTATATGTGGTCCATCTCAGGCTTACATCGTGAATAAAACCAAATGGCTCTTGATCATCTCCCTCTGATAATTAGATCGGTTCTGATTACATAAAGTTACCACTTTGACATGTGCTCTTTTTCTGACATCATTACTGCAGTTAAGTTATGAAAGTGCTCAACAACACCACTAATACAGCCCTCATCTATTTGTTTGTTTGCCAGAGATGCACAAGTCAATCAATCGGAACAATAAAAACAGAACGCCCATTTAACTCGTTAACCCACCACAGCCTGTTGTGAGGTTCTCAGTGCCACATTTCCGTTTTCATTTGGCTCATTACTGCCTAAGTGGTGCCACAAATGGTCAGAATGATGTCACTGATTTGAATGAAGACCATGGGAGTGATTGGTTTAAATGCCTATGTGTAATTGAATCGTGTTAGCCAGATATGCAATTGAATTATGTTTACTTCACTGGATGGGTTTGTGTACAGTGACGGTTCACTGTGTGTGTGTGTGTGTGTGTGTGTGTGTGTGTGTGTGTGTGTGTGTGTGTGTGTGTGTGTGTGTGTGTGTGTGTGTGTGTGTGGTGGGGAAAGAGGGGGAGAGAGAGAAGGTTTAATAGAGAAAATTCACTATCTACCTCATTATAGCACCAAACAATTAAAACCAAAATGAGAGAAATCAAAGGTCGGTTTACCCAAAACAACATAATTTCTCACTTATTTCTAGTGGTATTTAACCATGTGGATAGTTTAGGTTATATTTGCCTAGATATGAGATATGAACCACAATACAATAAACGTGAATTACATTTTTTCTGTGGGGAAAAAATACTATCTGCTTTACGTCCAGTTTTAATTAGGTTAGTGTGAATTAGGTTAATATTGCAGGACATACCAAAATAATAATTATTAATGTTTTTCTTGAAGTACATTTTATATTTGCCTTTCTTTCGAAACTGGTCAAAAATCTGGACTGCTGTCATATAAACATACAGTTATATATCCCCCCCCCCCCCTCCCGCACACACACTCTCTTTATTGCACACACACTTAAACCGGATCACACAGCTCAGCATACACACGTGCGGGGTGTGCTATCTGACTTGGCAGACCCCTAACTGTGACCAATTGGTGTGTCTAGAGTGCGGACAGTCGGATTATCTGAAGACACAAGCTCCATCTCCCCTGGTTTTCATACTGTTGTTTCAGTCAGTCATTAGAATAACAATAACCACAATACATACAGCGGCATAAGCTGACATCCATCCAATATGCTGGGGCTGCAGGGGTGACGTCAGGAGATACAAGTGTGTGTGCGTGTGTGTGTACATATACTTGTGTGTGTATTTGTCTCTGGCTAAGAATGGACAAGATGTTAATCACAGCCATCTTTGTCTTTGTAGAGCATAATCTTTTATAACGCTAACAATAGTCTGTGTGTGTGTGTGTGTTTGGGTGTCTGTGTGTCACCGTCTGATTATGCAGCAGTGATGATGGCGGCGCGTGGCGTCCCTATCGTGTGGCGAAAAATTGATTAGCTAAGGGTCACACACAGCAGAGCCTGAAGCGTGTGTTTGTGTGTGTATCTTTGTGCATAAGTGTGTACGTGCTTGTGTGGTTGAGTGTTTGCGAGTGTGTATGTCGTCAGACCTCCTAAGCTGAATATTGATGTATTGATCAGGCGCTTGTGTTGCTTAAAGCCATTTGCTCCTAGGGGAGTCCTTCTAATACACACACACACACACACACACACACACACACACACTCACACACACACACACACACACACAGAGAGAGAGAGAGCGCATGTCTATTGACAACTGTGTCATCTTTTCTATGAGGACAATTGCTGACAAGCGCCGTTGCTTCTCATCACATTGTGTCATTGTCTTATCGGACAGAGGCAGCGTGCTGCTACAAAGCACACCTGCCACACGTCCATTCACCGGGATGCTAATGCGAGTCCGAGAACATAATACCATTATAGACCATAATAACCTTATGGCCCACCTATTGGCCTTCTACATGTGCTACTGTATTATGATGGAGGCATATCCCAGATGTGATTTTTCTCGGAGTTTAAAGTGAACTGGCAACAGGAGAAGACGCCACGTCAACAAAGGGCCCGAGGATGAAATGCAACTAGAACCTGGTCACAGCACCTGCTTGGCTTTTGTGTAAAAACACAGCACATGGTTGCAGTAATTACAAGGTATGGGCGTCAGGTGGCCCATAGTGGTCAAGACACATACCATATAACTGCAACCTACACTGTTCAATTCTAACTGAGGGCCTTTTGTGGCATGTTATACACTGTTTTCTCTCTGTACTGTCACACCAAATAAAAGGCCATATGACAAAAACAGGAAAAGAAAAAAGAAGTACGTCATTTTTTTTTTATTCCTTAAACACACAATGACAATCATTTATAAAATAAACGACTATCCAAGATCAACCAACAGGTTTTATGTTGCCGGCATCTGTTTGTAAATTAAAATATTTTTTATTGGAGCAGTTTATTAATAAGGATATAAATGGAGTGAGCAAACTAAAAACTACAGATGGGCGACACATTTAAAGTAAAACCTGAATAAATTAGAGTAAATAAAGAAAACCTGCTAATCTGGGTTTGAAGTGTTTGTCTCAGTACAGGCTAAACTTGGGAATCCAAATTGCTCTCAGTAATCAAACAACACAGAAAGAAAAGTTAAAAGAAATCAATGGTTTTTAATACGATCAGAAACAATCTCTTTAAACACAACATCAATCACATGCCGTCATTTCTGCCCCCTCTGTGTGTATGTGTGTGTTTATATAGACTGCCATTCAGATGAATAACCAACAAACAGTACAATGATTCAGCATTTTATGCACTTTATCAATCAAACCGCCTCTGAGAAGCACAAATGCAATTAGCTAATGTGGTTGCCTAAACTCATCAGAGGATGCAATTAGCAAGGGGAAACGGATAACCTCGTATCATCTATCAGAGAGGTGGCAAGCAAAGGAGGAGGAAGAGGAGGAGGAGGAAGGAGAGGTGAGAAAGGGGAGTTGACAGGAAAGGGACAAATTTCTAATGCAAAAGACATAATCTGTGAACAGGACTAAAGAATAAACTTTGCTGATTGCAAAAGGTCTTATCTATTGCACCTAACAATCCATCTCCCCCCCCCCCCCCCCTCCTCTGTGTCTCTCCTTTTCTAATTACAACAGATGGCATTGAAGTGGCAGAAGGAGCATATTTCATCGGGAGGGAATAAAAGCAATTAGACATTCAATTTGGAGTGTAATTAATCCTACATTAAAGCCTTCATTAGTGATCGCTCGTTAGCGAAACATGCCTCTCTGAGAGGCCCAATAATAGCCCTCTTCGTCAGGGGATCAGCGCTAAGAGGGAAATCAAACAAGGTTAAACAAAAGCCATTGTTCCATTGGCGGAGAGACGAAGACAAATGAGGTGGTTAGGCTCGTTCGACTCACTGTTTTACACACATTTTCCAACTCAAAGCTGTTTTTCTGGTTAAAGGTCTTAACTGTTAAAACTCAGGCTTAATGTGATTGCCTCCTAAGTCAGCGCTTCAGCACTTGAGTTCCCTCTTAGGCTTGGATCCCACTTAATGAATGCGGTAGTACTCTGATGAAAGTTCATTCATTCCAAGTGAGGAAATTTGTTCCTGCAATGCATTCTTATACAGATGCATTGCTTTACAATGACAATTTTACACCCATACACATGAATTCTTTTTTATGTATGCTTTTGATATTTGAATCCACAAGATCCTTGTTTGTTTGTTTTACTGGTTTTTTTTGTTGACATCTTGGTTGACAAGCAGTCATCGCTTTGCAATCATATCATTGGCCAGTGCTGCGATAGCTTTACCTCTGGGATTTCTGTTGAGTAGAGTTTCTGTAGTTTGTGCTTTTAAGTGTCTTTTCAGACATGATGGCTGTCGCTGCTGAAGTAAAGCACCAATTTCTACCTCTACCTACTCCAAACACACCACTGAGTTTTTTTTACAAGATACACCTAAGTAAAACATTTCAACTTTAACAAATTGAGTAGGCCTACTGCACGAATGAAGGCCAGCACAGCTAATCATGACAACACACCTATAATAATGTAGATAAATGTATATAAATGAAACTCACGTCATGTGAAGGTGGTGAAAGTTAAGACTGAACTGCACAGAACCATTACAAGCTGTGAACACAAAGTTAAACCTTCTATATCTCCTTCACTTTATTTTCTATAAATTGTTTTCTTTTTTAAACGTTTTCGCCGGGTTTGGTCAAGGCTTTTGTTGCGTAGTTGTCACTTATACACTTGCACATGTAGGATGAGGAGTTAGTTACAGCCTGTATCTCTCCCACACAGATGCTGCTGTCAGAGCGGGAGGCATCTTAAACACAAGTTATTTTATTGTTCCTCTGAGGTTGTTAAGTTGGGGTCATATCTGTAAACCACACTTTTTTTTTATCATGGTTAAATTATAGTGTCATAGTGTGCAACACATAAAACAGGCATTGTTTTTGTCTTTCCAATGGCAGTGTTTATTTCCATTAAAAACCTCTGTGTGGGCGTCCCTTTTTGGGGTATAACAAACAAACAAAAACGCCTGAACAGTTACAGTTTCAGGCTAGTAACAACGATAACTCTTTCTACATGGATGGTGACGTAGTAATCATAAAAAACACACATACAAACACCTTGATGAAACCCAAGCCAAACATCCTGGACCCACACACATCAAGCGATGCGATGGTCTGATATGATGAAACCAGTTGAAACCTGCTTCAGGTGTACTGTATCCAGTTGCATGCATGCATGTGTCGTATTTGTGTGCTCTGTGTATCTGTGTGTCCCCAAGAGGGGATTGAAATCCAGCTCTGATCTCAGCGAGGAGTCAGGTGAAGGGTGGCAACAAGGAAGAGTATCCACATGCAAAATTGACGCGAGGAGGTGAGGAGCGAGTGAAGAATGGGGCGATGAGAGGATGAATAAAATAAAGTCTGTGTCTGACTGGGGGGTGCCTTCAAGAATTCTAAGACTTCATTTACTCTAGAGGACGGTTTGTGTGAATGCGTGTGTGTGTGTGTGTGCGAATGCGTACAAGTGTATTTCCCCATGCATCTGAGAGTTGCTTTGTCTGTGTGTGTGTGTGTGTTGTCCGTGGGCATACGAGTAATACAATATCCTTACAGAGGGCAGTGCTTGCTCTGCCTCCTGCCCCAGACACACAACCACTATGAGCAGATGAAAAATAAATTAAAGAACAACAGGAGAAACACAGAATAAACAATGAAAAAGAGATGTGGCTCCAAATAATCATCTGGCTAGTGCAGATGTGTGTGCGTGTGTGGATACGTGTGTGTGTGTGCACATGAGGGATGTCTTTATTGTATGATTTACATTATGCTTTACTTTTAAACATATTTTCATCCTTAAAGTGTGTGCATCAATTTAATATTTAGTGATTTTCTACTGGCAGGATAAGGAGGAATGGAGTCTCATGAAGGAAGGTACAAATCTACCAGTCAGACAAAGAAAATTAGAAAAACGCTCAGGGCATCTTCCTGAGATAACCAGGATTCCTCTATTCCATGCGAGACCTTGCTACATACGGAAAGTAATAAGGTAATGCACGAAACAGTCATATTACCTTGTTACAAAGTACTGGACTTCAGTTGAATCCAGTGTGTGTGTGTGTGTGTGTGTGTGTGTGTGTCACATATCTGTGAGAACATAAAGCCCCAACACCACAACATAGTAATTAGAGCTTTATTGTTGGGGGTAAAAATGTGCCGTACTGTAGGAATCTTTTTCTCTGTCTCTCTGTCTCTCTCTCTCCCTTCCCGCCTGTTTGGTAGCAGCGAGGGTTTAGGAGGATGCACAGTTTGTCATTTGGCCTGTGAGACAGATACTAAGAGTTTTGGCTGTGACTTATTTGAGCTAATGGTCCAGAACATTGTGAGCACCCCCACACCCAGAGGCAATTTCGTAGGCGCACTGGGCCGGTACAAATGGCCCATGGTATACCTCCATGGTCAACACACACATGCCAGGCCCACGCACACGCACACGTCAGCACGCACACGCACTTACTCACACATGTACACACACGCAAAGCACTCACAAATTCACATCACTCCCCATATCTATATGTCCGGCACAGGCCGTACTGGCCAAAGTTTAATTTTTTATAAATCCCACATATAGCTACATATAAACAAAGAAGAGGGTGTAAGAGAGAGGGGAAGTACTACGATTGTCAGACACAGGAAGAGACTTATAATGAAAAAGAGATGAGAGAAACCTACAGAGAAAGAGAGAGATGGACAAGCATATCAAGAGAAAGGAGATGCATATGAAAGGGAAGGTAAGATGAAGGCTGGTGCAGGGCAGCTAGACAGAGGCAGGTCTGGTCAAGTGGAAGAAACTTCCAGAGGAAGAAACGGTGAGCATCTGTGATTAGACTGTCTGACTACATTTCTACAGTAATATGGTGTCTGAGACGCCCTCTAATTCCCTTTGAAAAGTCCACTCCAGACAAGACATTTCAACACAACATTTAGACTGTCTGAACTCTCAGCAAGAGGCCGGAGTGACTGGTCAATTATTTCCCTCTGGGGAGGACAGACAAATTAAGCTTTTGCATTGAGTACACAAACACACTCTGACATGAGTGCATGAAGGCATTCACGTGCACACACGGACACAAGAACACACTTTAACACCAACGCTTATACACATATGCTGAAGCATTTCACGATTTATAAAGCACTGTTGGCATGCACACAAGAAAACAGCAAGCCACATAAAACCAGGTTTAGGAAAACTGGACTGTTTTGAAAAGACTGACTTAGCCAGCTGAATCAGGTTTAGTCCGTTCCACAAATCCTGCTCATGCCTATGACAATGAAGAAGACATGGATTTAGGCTAAAGAACTTAGGGCATCGGTCACTGTGTAGTAACAGACACAGACTTTTAGTGTAGGTGTATATTCCCCTTCTGCAATATGCTCCACTTCACCTATTGTGACAAGGGTGTTTCTGAAAATGTTTTATTGAATAATAATAGCTGACATTTTTTACCCATATTTTGTAGTATAACTACATTTTTAAAGCTCTGAAAAACAATAACAAGCAATCTCAAAATGTGCCTTCTGTAATGGTTGGTGACATTTTGTCCCTTTGTGGTTTGTATACAACTGGCTAGCTAACACACACACACACACACACACACACACACACACACACACACACACACACACACACACACACACACACACACACGCACACACAGCATGCATACAAACAAAGACTAAGTGCTCTTACAGTGATGAACTGTCTGGCCGTGGCACGACTCAGACTATCACCATGGCAGCACATGATGTCAAGGTGTTCTAAGGTCCATGTGCGCATGTGTGTATATTTGTGTTTGTGCATTTGTCTGTCTAACTCAGTGTGTTACTCTCGAAAAAGGGAGCCAGAAAGACGCATGTGGGTTGCATTGTTTTGTTTGTTGTTTAGTTTACTGTCTTCTTCATTATCTTCAGGGTTTTTTCTGCCAACATCGATGTGAAATAAGAACATCTTGTGATAAAACGGAGATCCTGGAATTACAGTGCACAGGTTTAGAGGACAGACAAATTATAATAAAGACTCCATTCATTATCATCGTCTATGATTTAATTCAGAGACATCCAGAATCGGTCATTCAGAGTTTTAAAGCGGGGTTTGCACAGATCTTTAACTGACCTGGATCTACTGGTTATGAATGAACAGGAAATGTAGATCATGTTTTTCTTCGAGACAGAATGATCTGCAAATTCTGCTTTGTACAACTGAGGTCCACTTTAAAATGTCCCAAGAATGAGATAAGTGTAAAAAGTTGTTTCACAAAATACAACAATCTTTCATGAAACAGAACAGCAAAAAAGAAAAGATAACAACATTAAGGTGAGACACACTAACCGTTAAACCGTTAAAAAAAACGCTTCCCAGTTGGCAACAAACGGAAGTACCTCTTCTGGAGGATTTCCTACAACGTCATGGAAGGAGTACAAATTCAAAAGTATTTGATGTATATATTATATTGCCATTCAGAGTGGAGGTTACAACAAACTGAAGTAGTTGCTGCCGCGGTGTTTTCACTGCATTATTCTTTTTCCTTCAAGTCCCACCTGAAGCAGGACTTATGTTTTGGCCGTTCTACACAGCAAATACCTCGTGGGAGGCAGCCTTGGAAATCCAAAAGAAGCAGTACTTCTGTTTTCTGAAGACTGACAGGACACAGCACATCCAATCAGCAACAAGGAATCATTCTCTCCATGTACAGACTTTTTCCGGTTTAAGTTTCAGCTCAATGTCTCGGTTTTCTCTCTTGGGTTTTATTAATTATTGTTCTGCTTTGTGAAATGTTGTTGTAAAATACACATTTCCCCTCTACATCTGGAATCTCTTCAAATATAACAGCAACTAGCTTTTTAGCAAGATGTGCTTTCTTTCTATTTTAGTATACTGCTCCTAAATATTTCTCATAATCTGGTTTAAACCCTTTCTTTCAAGAATCTGGGTAGTCAATCATAGCCTGAAGAACACAACAAATAATATACTATTTGAGCGAAAACAAAACCCCTAGTCCACAGTAGCCAATCAACAATACATGCTCGCACACAGACTCACACACATATCTGCATCTTCACAACCAGAAACAAGGAAGTGAGTTTGGTGACTAAATTGCAATGTCACACAGAATCTACAAGGATTGGATGAATTTGCGCTAATTGTTGCAATCGCAACATGGCACAATCCTGAAAGAGCTGAATTTAAAGTGCATGTTTGTCCTCAGCCTTGTTATCCAACAGATGTTTCCGTATCGTTTTTATAATACACTCATGCCATTGCACACCTCCAAACCTTCCCCATCACACACTGATCACCTCATCACTAGCCTCAAGGAACTCACGGGGTAGCTCAAAGGTAAGCTCTCAAATTTGTTTTTAAAACCCAAAGCAAGGGGCACAGAAGACTCCAGGTTATGCTTGTTATGTTTAGCATGCTTTTAATTTTGTTCTGGCCCGCACATTAGAAAATATAATTAACCAGGATAGTTTGAAAACACTGCAGGGTACGTCCTTGCAATGGTCAGATCAGAGTCCAATGGAGTCAGAGTGGGCACTGTTAATTGTATTTTCATTTATTAGCACATATCTCCTGGAGGTATTTAGACTAACGAGGTTTCAGAGGGCCTTGGCTGAGCTTTATGTGCCCTGTCATTATTGATTTTACTGAGCACTGGCCGTGAAGAGGACAATACACACTGCTCTATTTAGTTGCTTATGAGAAATTAGCACACCGTGGCCTTGTTCTGTGCGGGAAGACGAACATGTGCTGTAATGACAGAAATGATAATATTGACTCATTGGAGGTGGTTGTAGAAAATTATGTTTGTCCAGTAGGGCTGTCAAAATTGCTAAAAAATGACGTTCGAATATTCTCTTTAAAAAAACACATATATTCGAACATATTCGAATATATGTGTAAATACAAAATTAGATGGCTTACAGGGTGTTTATTAAGGGAACATAGAACAGGCTACTGTGGGCCGCAGCCTACGCCAAAACAACAGCAAAACCCCGTGAAAGCCTCAACCAGCTTCACGTCTGCTCCGGGTCATAGAGTCTGCCCCGAACGGCTCGTCACACACACACACACACACACACACACACACACACACACACACACACACACACACACACACACACACACACACACACACACACACACACACACACCGCACACACACACACAAAAAGAGGACACTTCATCGCGGCCGCGGCGGGGGTTGCCAGATTCACGATAATTATCCTCCGAAATACTTTTTTTTTTTTTTTTTTTTTACATTCGAATATTAATTTTCACATTCGAAATTCTGTTTTTAACAACTATTCGAATATATATTCGAATTTCGATTATTCGTTGACAGCCCTATTGTCCAGGCGCAAATGAATGACACAAAAATGAATGACACAAAAGTAAAATGTTCCGCCTGAGTTTTTCTCTTTAAAGTAGCCAGTATAAGTGCTAATGAGTGGGACTGGTGTGTATCTTTGTGTGTATGCAAACCAAGAGCTGGCCTCAGGAGGTACCTTGTGCAACAAGCGCATAGAAACATAATTTTTGTAAAGAGAAAAAGAAAAATATGCCATTCAATTTGGAGTCAAAGAACCATTCAGTGTTAAAGGACTTCCCTTTAATTACTGTGGATGTTTTCTCATTCTTGAATGTTCAATTTGCTTTGAATACACCCAATATTGTCCACAAAACCACCATTAGTCTGCTTACAGTCAGGCCCTTCATGCTTTTTTAACCTTTGTATGCTGTATTTATAGAATACAGCAAATAAAAGTTGCTGTATTAAGTTCTGGTCATCATTTTAAGTGGAGACTTGTAATTACTTCTATACATGGGTATCCAACCTTGAAACCTTTGAAGTAAAAAGACCATTTGCCAACATTTTTGTGAGTTTGCCGCCAATAAAGGCACTATTCCCAGGCTTTTTTGTGCTCCCACAGTAACATTTCCCTTGACAAAGTTTAATGTCTTCATTAAATAAAAACATAAACTTGAACTAAGGATTAGAGCCGAATTGTTCAGGCAGCACACATTATGGAGGAAGTTTGCTGTACTATAGCATTTTCCCTCATGAGAGTAGCTTCAATGGACCAAATGGCAATGCAGCTTAAGTGTCTTAACATTTTCCTTTTTCAAATACTGTCGTTATGTACTTATTTTATGCAGCAAGTTGATATTCCTTCTCGCAGGGTTGTTGAAAGGACCAACCCAGTACTTAGGGGCTAGATATTTCCATCAACACATGACCAACCATAAACCATTTCATGTTTTAATGAAACACCTTACACGTACCAAGAACTGGAATATGGTTATATACTATTTTCTAACCATATAACCTGTGCATGGCACTTACTCTGATGTACCTAATGTCCTTCCATAACGTCACAGTAGTGTTTACCATTCTAAACAAACACGCCAGCTTGTCTATGGATGTGTACGACCCAAATGTACTTGTCCCTGCAAATAAACAAAGCAGCACATAATTCCAACCGTATACATGACCCTTGAGCTAGGCATTCAAAGGCATGTATGTTCCCTTCAAGTACAAGACTATTCAAGATGCCGGCATGAAACACACACACGCACACACACACACACACACACACACACACACACACACACACACACACACACACACACACACACACACACACACACACACACACACACACACACACACACACACACACACACACTTAACCAGCAGATACACATAACAATAAGTGTTCAATCAAAAGGTTAGAGGGCATGTTTACTGCATTTACTTTGTACAGCTGTATAAATGTATAAATGTTGTATTATTTGTGGAAGGTAAAGAACATATGCTGTTTTCAGTGTCCATGTAATGAAAAAGTGTATTTGTTGTTACTTTACCTTGAAATTGGCTGTTAAGAGCCTCTATTTATCTGTTCCTTTGCCAGTAAGTGGGTGTGGGCATGTATGGGTGTGTTGTTGTTTTGCTGTGTGTATCCATGCAGGTATTTATTAGATATGACCAAGGACAATTTACTTACAGTGTCTGAATATGCTGTAGTTAAGGAACACAAGTGTGGTTGAGAATGAGAGTATGAACAAGACGGAGATCCCTCTGGATAATGTGAAGAACTAATCAACATTAAACATTCATTCATGTTTTGTACAGATCTCCATATGAAGAAAAAACAAACATCTCTTACCATGTTGTTCCTGTTGCAAAACCAGTCCTGCTCTTCCCACATCACAGGCTCTGATGTTTCACAGTCCACCAACACAGCCCAGATACCAACTATGTGGCCGATAAGTAATAATGGTTTAAATGGACCTGAGTCGACAGGATCAACTTAAACGAGTGGAGAAAAAACCTTGGTTACACCAGTATTCTCTTTTCATACCAATCTTGTTGGATAGTCATCCATTGCTACAAAAGAATAATCGGTAACAGTCTACACATTTGTTTCATTTGAATGATTGTTTGTCTGCATATTGGGGTTTATCTTTGTGTTTTTTTCACCCTCGGACCTGAAAGGTCATAGTACCTCATCCTGCTGACATTTAGAACATTGATAATATTCCCTCACATATCAATTTCACCTATTTTCTCATCATTCTCGTTTCCCCCTTGCAGAAAATGGAATCATTTGTGCTTTCAGCAATTTGTTATTGATTGGGAGAGCTCTGGAAATAGAGGGTAGCCATTATGGCAATGCTGCAGCTACGGTTAAATTGAGTTTTAAGCAGGCCTGCAAATGTATCATTTCACAGCCATAACACAAAAGCTTTTAAATCCATGAACCTCGGGATGGATCAAATGCCTAAAAATACCAGTATTCTCATCATATTGAGAGCTATTAGAATTTCTGCCGTTAAGAGGTTTTCCGTAATTCTGTAGAATGTGACAGTATGTGGCTGGGTTTAACAGAAACCTCAGTAAAGATTGATTCTGACTAACATCAGGCCCATTCGAAATGTGCCATTGTGGGCGAAAAAACGGTGATTCAATGACTATTGATGCATGCCAGATATCCTATTTTCTTGTATGCTGAATTCTTGGCCTGTTTGGTCACTGTGCTGGGTTTGGGAGAAATTAATAAATCATGTTGCCTATATATGAATGTGTTGCTGATCTGCCTGTGGAGATGTTGATGGAATCACTACGTCAAAGCATGTATGTATGTGCACACACACACAGACACACAAACACTAACACACGCTCACACACACAAGGATGGCCAAAAAAATACAGTATACCATCAGTAGGGGGATCTGTAATGCTCTTATAATAGGAACTTGTATAGATGCTGGTCACAGAGAAGTGGTGGGCTGCTTTCTCCATCTCTCGACATCTGCCCCCCAGCCCTTTTCCGCCCTGCACCCAGGGGACAGTGCATCAGGCCTGGGTAAGAGAGGCAGTAGGACCGCCTCAGGCTGGGTCTTCACCACATCATCCCTGCTCTGGTCAGCTTGGGATACCAAAGAAACCACGGGCCTGTAGCCCTTCTTCTCGCCGCTCATAAATAATGCTACCTGTTAATAATGAATTAGTAATTACCCCAGCTGTTTTATTTTTGTTGACCAAGGAGCAGAGGGGCTCGTAAATTAGTAGTACCACGTCTCTCTCAGGGCATAGTCCTACTCCTAAATCCCCAGAGGAGGGTTGCCGGCTTTTTATGGCCTGTGAGGCAACAGCCACCCCCCACACTTAAACTGTCCGGTTGGCCCTACAACCGTCTAACCCTTGAAACCCCCATTTCCAACTGTCATTGTCCTCCTGAACCAGGGAACCTGTTCGCACTTGCAGACTCAGACAAAGTTCATAATCCAAGATAAAGGTTTTCAGCACTAGTGTAGGGCAGATACCTTTTAAATTCTGGATTATTTAGTCTATCGTTAAGCAACAATCAACAGAACATTCCAAGGTGTTGCATAATACAGCTTGCATCCACCCATCATTTTTTATATATTCTTCGGGTCATGGGGATTCCCATCCAATCCATCCATTTTATTGCAATTAAATTAACAATAAACTTTTTGTTCATCTGTTATGATGGATGTCATGTCAGTTGAACATAAAAATACTAAATAAATAACAATATTGTATTAGAGTGCAATGGTGGCTGAAGGTGCTGGTCTCAAACCCGACCCTGTTAGCTTGGTTTTCCCAGGGTTCCCTCAAACATACCAGACTTCCACATTAAATGAATCAATGGGATCTCTGAATTGCCCGTAGGTGTAAATCATTGTCTGACCATGTGTGTGGTAGATTACCGACCTGTCCAGCTTTGTTAGACAGGAGCTGTATCCAGTAGCTGAATGACTAGAGTATCTTTTGCTGTGTGTGGCATTATCAGGATACACCTTATATATAATCTATTGACACTGTTTTTTTTTCATTATTTACTTGGAATAAAAATGAAGTTACAGCTGAGCATTCGGTGTAGTAGACACCCAAACAATTAGATGATTTACGCAGCAAGTACCTCAATATATCAATGATCTGAGTAGTACTACGTGATTACAGACCTGTGTGTGGATGGTTATGTTGCTGTGCACACGTAAGCTTTCAGTTGAGTGCATTGTGGGTTTATATTTATACGTTTGTGTATCTACGAATGCATGCAAAGGTGTGTTTTTGTCAGAGTGGGTGGATGAGCATGGTTGTGTCTTGCATGGCCCTTACCAACCTTGTTTCACTTTCCTCGAAAGGTTAGCTATGTGTGTTGGCTGTTGACCTGGAGAGAGCGAGTGTTGTGTGTGTGTGTGTGTGTGTGTGTGTGTGTGTGTGTGTGTGTGTGTGTAAAAAAGAGAGAGAGTCTGAATGCCAGACTCTTAATGATCCCTCCAGAGAGAGCTTGCCGCGTGTGTGCGCAGCGCTGAGGCCCAGACAGGGAAACGGGGAAATTGGCTATCTCTCGCAATAACCTCCGATGAAAGTCTGCCTCCTACCGGCTCCTCTGTCACTGGCTCCTCAAGACAATAAGCCAATTAGACCAAACCTAGCTAAGGACCATGGCCTCTGTAAATATGTGAATGTGTGCAGTTACAACTTAAGGGAGCAACGGATCCCAAAACTTACGGTTCGAATTGTATCACTCTTTTGAGTCATGAATCGCATCAGCAAGTATATAGAGATGCCCGATCATATTGTCTGCTGCTGCTATTAACTGCCGATCATCGACTGTTAAACTGTTACAGAATTGATTAATTCTTTTATTGAAGCTATTTTTTTCAAATGCCCCAAAAGTCTGTGTCAAGCGTCAACAATGCTAACTGTTATGTCTTTACTTTGTTCAAGTCATCTATATTATATGTATTAGAGCTAGTGTCATATAGATAAATAGGTCATAATTCTCTCGCTAGTATCTATTTTATAGAAAACAGCCATGAAAACAGCTGTATTTTTTCAAGTTTTCTCTAAAAACTACATTATACAAGATATAAACACATCATGAAAAAAGAGCATGGGGTGGATGTCTGATGAGTGATTGAACCTACACAAAGATGTATGCATTTGGTGGCAGGCGATTCAGCTTTGTCTTTTCTAGGATAACTCTACTAACACAAAGGGTATGTAATGTATTTTCCATTTACACAGGTAGTACTGGCAGAGTTATTTGGAGCAAAAGGAAATAAATGGTTAGTTAGAATGTTCAGTTATAGCTAAGAAGGCTGTATGACGTAAAACAATTCTTAATATTACTTAAACTGACACTTAATCAACGGGAAATTCAATGAATAATACACAATATTTGCCGATTTACAAGTGACCCTAATGGCTAGCCACCGTGCAACAAATGCATAACACCTGACAACTGTTAATAGTGTATGTGTCCAAGGTTTGCCTTCAAAAAGTAACATTTGGATCTTGGAAAATTCATAATATATAAGACATGACATGATATGATATGGATGTTGAAGAAATGAAAATGATTAATCCCTCATAAATAAATGCTTTAGTATGAATGGATATATAGGTGTTGATGCTACTGATTACTCTGGCAATATTGCATAATGTAATTGATTTAGATACCAGCATTTTGTAAGATTAGACGTCACTTTTTTCTAATGAACTGTATCGCTCTCTCTCTCTCTCTCTCTCTCTCTCTCTCTCTCTCTCTCTCTCTCTCTCTTTCTGAGATATTGGCCTGTCTGTTCATTCCATAACTCATACTTTACTCATGACGCTCAATTAAACTGCATACATTAGAGGAGTTGATGGGGAGGTAGGACATTTGTAATCAAGCATATTTATTCTCTTTAATCACCCTGGGGACCTGGAGACCTCAGAAACGCACACGCACAAGGATGAATGCAAATGCATGCCCACACATAGACACGCACACAAATCCTCCCAACAAACACCCTGACTGGCCACTGAGACATGCACAACCATTCACACATGTATAAATGTACACACACATACACACACGTATCAAACGATGCTGCTGAACTCAATCAAGCCAAGCCTTGGCAGCCTTGACTCCATTGCCCCCGCAGCTCCCCCTCTGCACACTGGTCCCTCGACCCCAACCCCATATTAATGACAGCACACTAGTTTACATATTAATGAATAGCTTGGGTTTTTAATATGCTGCTCACTAAATCACGCAAGGCAAGCAGACAGGCTATTAGTGCTTTGTACTCCTCTGGTGTATATTAAAAATATATGGGGTGATTTGTATAGCATGCATGCCTGTAGGTGTTTTTGTGGGGGTGTATGTCGGCGTGTATGCATGCGTGTGTGTATGCATACGCTGTATACGAGCACACATGTGTGTCAGTGATTTTGCTCAGCGCTGGTATAGGAAGTTTGGGGATTTTATGTTTTGATGTTCACATTTGTTTAAAAAAAGTACTAAGTTAATAGATTTGTATGCAAGAAAACAAAGTACAACATTGACTCCCTGCTTTACTGTAGTGCAGGAGTTATTTCTTTCTTGGACAAACTGTAATTGTGTGCAAATACACCCTACTGTCACTTAATCTCCGGTCGCTGTCAGTAATCACATATAGAAGAGTGAATGGGATGTGAAAGGTAGGAAATAATTAGAAATATTCCCAAAGGCTGCTTTGTGACTGGGACTCAATTGAACCTCATTTTTAATCAAGACGAAGACACCAATACACCAACACACAAAAAAGCGCACACAAACATCCAGTTTTACATTGACATCATTCATGCTTATACACACAGGCATATACACATACATGCACACACACAAACAGTGCACACACACACACACACACACACACACACACACACACACACACACACACACACACACAGACACACACACACACACACACACACACAGTCACACATTCCCAGTGAGCAACAGGGGAAATAAAGGCTTGGTTTAAAGAGGGCTTAGAGCCGTCGTGACCTAGAATGAGTCCATAATCAGTGAAAGTTGTGTGTATGTGTGTGTCTTTATGTATGTGCCGGTATTGCTTATGTATTTCAGGTCTTTCATGACGCGTTTACTTGTTTATAAGCAAGGAATAAGAGGAATAGAAGAGTAAAAGAGACAGTGAAAGACAAAGAAAGACTAAGGAACTCTTATTCTTTTGCGTCCCGGCCTTTATGTGTTTGTGTGCATTTTGTGTCCACAGAATACTCACATTCTCACACATGTATAAAATCTCATCCATTCACAGTGTCATTATGCATAGGATTCTCTCTCATTTTCCATTGTATGACTGCCATTAACTACCCAGTACATTATCGAGCTCCCATCTGCTAATGACAAAATAGACAAAGAGAATAATCAGCACTCTTCTCCGTCTCCGCAGCTTTCTTCCTTCTATCCATTGTGTATCAATTCTCCCCTCTGTCCTTCTCCCCTGTCATTTGGATAAAATCAAGGGGTCTTCATCGTGTGTGTGTGTGTGTGTGTGTGTGTGTGTGTGTGTGTGTGTGTGTGTGTGTGTGTGTGTGTGTGTGTGTGTGTGTGTGTGTGTGTGTGAAGTGTACATTTACATTGTTCCAGACAGATTATGTATTTTTCAAATGTGTTTGCCAGCTAGCAAGTGTGTCTCCGTCCACACTTGCCTTTGTGTGTGTATGTGTGTATGTGTGTGTGTATATATCTCTCTGCATGAAGACCACAGACGAGATGCAATAATTGAAGGCCCTCCTGCAGATTTCACACAATCACCGTGGCCACACTGGAGGTGATGAAAGTGAATCAAAGATTGAAGGGAGAGTTGGTTTAAAAAAGGCTTTCAGAGCTCTCCCCTCCCCCATTCCTCAATTATCCCCACAATGGCTTATTAATACCATACCCTCCTTCACTGCATCGCACCCTCTTTATTTTCTGTCTTTCTCTCCTTTCCACATCACAGAGCCACACAGCGTTATATTCATAATACCCCGGCCTTCATATCTGACCAGATCTCCCTCATTGCTCTCCCCTTTCCCTCTCTTCCCCATGAATCTTTTCTGTTCTCCATCCTTGTCCTTCATATTTTTTAAAACCTACTGCCCTTTGGTTTCATATCAGCCCAGATCTCCGTCACTAGTGTCAACCTCCCTTCATCCCCCCCCCCCCCACATCACTCCACCTTTTTAAAAATCCTTTTTAATGAAACGGAGGACCCTGCTGCCAGTGGAGGTGATCCTCATTCGCCAGTCCCAGTGTGCACACTGATTGTCTGTCTGCAGAATGGCTGGGGAGAGGGCTGAATAGGATAGATGAGTCTGTATTGGCCCGGCTGCTGTAATTCACATAATACTGCTGCTGCTACACTATTGCCACCACTGCTCTCCCTTTCTTTCTCCCACTCCCTTTCTCTCGCATAAAGAAAGATAAGGCTCACAGATATGATCCTGGAGATGAATACACTCCCGTTACCAAAAAGGGAGGAGGAGCTGAGCCATTAATTGTTTGGCATTTGGTGTCACCACAACACATGCATGGAGCTCATGGGAGGTGTCGTGTCTAGGGGGTTCAGGAGAAAGGAAGGGCTGGCTGGTAAGAAGGGAGGAAAAACAGGAGAGAAAGAGAGGGGAGGCTGTGTCTGTTATTATCCACAACACGTTTGCGTTTGATGTTGCCACCGTCATTTTCCCTCCGTGTGTCTAGATCTTGCCAGAGAGCAGTTTCAGGATCACAGCAACACGGGGGAGAAAATATTGAATCAATGCTTCCGCCGGCTTTTGAAAGCAGGGTTAGCGTTTGATGCTGCGACATTGGGGGAGAGTGAGAGAAAAAGAAAAATATGTACGAGGGAACAGTCACTTTCTCCCTACACCCCTCCCTTTAATTTTCCTCTCACCTTTTGGTTTCTTTCTTTCCGTCTGTCTTTCTTGCCTCTCTCTCTCTTCACTGCTTACCGCTGTCATTGTCTCATTTAGCCTGTCTAAAAATATAGTCTTCCTCCCCAGATGTAAAGGGGGAGGAATTTCGACACGTGTGTTACCTTTTCATCTACGAGGCGGGGAGAGGAATCTTGGGGGAAATCAGGTGTCTTAATGACAGCCGAGTGTGCAGCATGGGTAATGCCGAGCGCCGGCATTTGCAGTACACGCATTAAATTATTCACATCAAAAACTCATTGTTTGTTACCTGACAGAGCTGCGGAGAGAGGTGGAAGGATGATGGAAAAGCGTGATGAATTAAACATCAGGAAGATGGAGTGCCTCAGAGAGGGAGAAAGAGAGTAGCAAAAGGAGGGAGGAAAGACAAGAAGAGAGGAAGGTGTTTAGAATCTAAAGATGCATTCTTGTCTTTTGAGAGAAGGGAGGCAGGGTTGAAAGAGTGTGTATGTATTTACATCTGTGATTTTATGATAATGTGAAAGAGTGTTTATAGTACCTGCCTATTATCTCTGCCACCAATGACAGGCAGTCAGGATGTAAATCAGGAAGTCGAAAGAGGAAGTGAGAAATATAGCTGCGCCACAGATCCGTAGCGGTACAGCGAAGCTGCTCATACATCCAAAAAGTGAGGTTTATTTCAATGTTTTTCCACTCAGAGACAGGAAAGTTGAAGGTGATGCTGCCAGTGAACTATTACAGAAACTATCATTACACTCAAGATCTTGCTAACATTTGAACATACCGGATATTTTACAGTACACAGATTAATCCATTTATTAGGTGTTTTAGTTATTAAATAGTAATAATAATAAACTTTGGTTTAGAAAGTCTTTAATAGTATAGAAGGAAAAAAGCCCTGCAATCATGTTAAGACCCAAGAACAGTGCAGATGGCAATCCAAAAACGTGTGATAACATTGTGTAGTAGCTCTCCACAGAAAATGGAAGGTAAAATAGTACAAATATAGGTTTTGGAGTCCTAAAATGTTTAGATTCTGTGGGTAAAAAACGCTTGAGATGCATGTAACTTCTCATTCCACTTTTTTATTAATCAGTTAATTGTTTGGTCTAAAAAAATATTTACAAATGACCAAAAGTCCAGTCACAAAGGTGACTTATTCAAAGTCTTTGTCCAACCAACAGTCAAAAACTCAAAGACCTTCAGTTTACTAATGCATAAGACAAATAAAATCTCCACATCCTTACAATTAAGATCCTACTTAAACACCTCTGAAAATATGCAGATTAAGTTGATCAACACATTCTTGTTCAGCTCTGGACAACACTTAGTGTTGCTGTCTGAAGCTTTGATGATGTTGTAGTGTGAGTGTGAAGAAGTTGGGGTTAGACGATGGACCTACTGTAGCCTTCACATTATGTCCATAAGGAGTAAAGATTGTATTGATCCAGTGAAACACACTCTGTGACAAACAAGTTGAACAACTGTACGAGTGTTTCATGTTCTTGACAACAATGGTATAAAACCTAACAACTGCCAAATAAAAGGCTAAAGAATCTGTGTAAAACAGGATTAACAAACCCTTCCGAGTTGGTCCTAGTTAGCAGTTGTGGGAAATTGAATTTGATGAGGAAAGACATTACTAGCAAGTCTAGCAAATTAATGTTTTAGCATTCTTTAAATATGGATTAGATTTAATACTGCATGAAGTACAATGATAATAGCTTGTTTCACAGAAACATAATGTAGCACTTTACAATGTACTGTAATTAATACATTATGCTAAATTGTATTATGTTAATTTCTGATAGAGAAATTAAAAATAGATTATACAACTAGTTAGAGACTGTATCCTCTTGATTGGGGACCAGAAAGCAAGAGGGGAAAAACATGTGCATTTATCAGAGGGTGATTAAGTTTAAGGCAATGATTCACTAAATATTTAACAGCTTTGCTTGGTGCAAAGTATATCATGAATTATAGATGGCAAGGATGAGCATGTCTTGATGTAAGACAGTGTTTAAAGACTTAACCTACAATGAGGGAAGAGCAATTACCATTGTAATAAATGAGAGTGGAGGGAAAAAAGATCGTCTATTCGTTATTTCTAATTAATTTCTGAGGATGATCACAACGGGGGGAGAGAGTGGATGGGGCCACGTCCATTAGTCTCTGACACTTTGGGGCCCTTTTGTCCTTGATAAATGGACTCCATGCTTCAAATGACACACACAAGAGCACATATGCACACGCTTGTGGACACACACACACACACACACATATGGTCACAAGCACAGGCGGGCGTTTGCATTCATGTGCGTTTGAAAAACATGCACAGGCACAAAACAATTTTCACAAATGCAGCCCTCACATATTTTTTGTTCAATGAATTTCAATTCTCGTGCAAACCGTGACAGCAAAGTCTAAGTGAATCCTCCCACTTAACTCTCTTAAGATGGTGTTTTTGATTAAAAGTGTCTGTCTGTGGGAGCAATTTCAAAGATGGATATTCTGGACGATCTAAATAAGGTTGATTTCACTATCAATATGCACGGGGGACTCTCTGTGGCTTTGCATATATGAACAACTCCATGTGTATGGAGTGCATGCATGCAATACCGATCCTCAATGACAAATGCTTAGCTTTTAGCCTCTCAAGAACTACTACCATCCAACACCAGCCCTCCTCACACATCCTACGTTTCCTCAACGTTTCCTGGCTCTTGAATTTATAAAGGATTCGATGTCTTCCAGCAATTCCCTCACAGATTTCATTAGGTTAGCAGGGGGGGGGACCTTGATGCACAGGTTTTTCAACTTTCACTGTGCATTACTTGATGTCATATCACTAAGGAAGAGAGAAGAGGTGTACGCACGGGCGCTATATTCAAAGTCACTGGAGCATTCTATGTGTAGTGCTCTGAAATATTGATGAGTAAGCAAAAACACACTGCGTCCTGTCACTTTCAGGAACGCAGAGGAGAATGGAAGTCACAAGGAAGAAGGATGATGCATCCCCTCTTTTTTTTCAGGCTGTAGCCATTTTAACCGTCAGTGAAGGTAATTCACTTTTGTAGAGCCCCGAGACTAGCACAATGAAAGTCAACTGATTAGCCATTGAGCGCCTGAGAAAGAGTCGATGAATAAAGGTTTAATCAATCAATCAATAATCTAGCTATCTGTCGATGTACTCTGTGTCTGTCTTTCTGTCCATCCATCTACTTCAAGCTCAAAATGTATGCATATTAATTCACTGCAATGATCTCTCAACACCTCTGATTTGCATTATTTACTGCATTATTCCATCTGATGCTCCGAATACATTTAGCATGCACGCCAAGAAAATCACCATCAAATTTTCAAAATTGTGAAGAAACACTTCCCAGCACTCGTTTGCATCCAAAGAAACCCTTTCTTTTATTCATTCCGCTGCTCTTGTTTAATTGATTATTTGTCTCTTTTTTTTCTTCATTTCACATCCTTTTCTTCTTTTTTTTTGTTTTGTTCGTCTTCCACATGGAGTTGAGGGAGTGAGTGCTTGGTTTCAGTGGCTTGTGGGGCTACACTGATGTTAAGCCTATCTAGTTTGTCTGTGTGTAGTTGTATTGATCCTTGTCTAAGACATTAGATCTGTACGTCATGTCAAGGGTTTGGTGACCTCTAGCAGTCTCTCTCCAAGTGATAGCTTTGATAAGCCCCATCCTTCTCTCTGTTCTATATAGAGCCGTGCCCTAACCTTTAGCCCGACTCTGTGTTTGAGCCTGACCTTTCTTTGATGTGTAATACATACCACGTGCCGCCCCACCACTGAACACAGTCATTCAGACACGAGATATACACACATGTACCTGCATACACACACACACACACACACACACACACACACACACACACACACACACACACACACACACACACACACACACACACACACACACACACACCGTTAGTCAACACCCTGAAGCATCAACTCCCATGGAACCTTATTAAAACCACCTTCAGTGGAAACGGGGGAAGTTCTCAAAGTTTCCATAACTTGTATAATGTGTTGTATGAATAATGTTTCCCTCTTCTCATTTCCCCCTCTTCAATCGTTAATGCAGAAAAGCCAAAGCTTCACTCACATAAAAAGACAAACTCCAAAGTCCGCTTGCCACTGATGGGCATATTTACTAAAGGCAACAAGCTGGCCTTGCAGGCAGCACAAGCATACGCATACGCATGCATGCCTAACAATCATATTCACACAATCACACCCTGCATACATGTGTACAGGCAGGCTGAGAGACTCTCATGCATACGCACACACATCATTTTTGTTTGATGTTTGCCAATCATCCAAGATCCCTTACAGCTTACCCTGCCTCCCACCAAATAACAGTCTTCATTAATTAAAAAAGAAAAGGCAGTGTTATTATAATTCTCTTTGCTTGCCCCTTGATGTAATGGAGGGGGTGTGTGGTGTTTTGTGGCTCTTCGAGAGTTTGCTTTCATCATCGTCTGAGATTCCCTATGGCTTTGCCTTACTGCCATCAAACTCTCTTTCCTTCTTTTTGTCTTTTCATCCAACGAGATGAAGTTTGGAAAAGTTGCTTTAGCCCAACAGGATCCTTTTTAGCAGTTAATGCCCTTCCCAGCTGGCAGGCAACTAACAGCCCACCAGCAGGCCACTGGTGGCAAAGTCGGACAATGTTATTGGCTTGGCAGCCTTGTGCGAGCTTATAGCTGATGGCTGGAAATCAGTGATGGCTTAAAGCAGCCAAACGCTTGGTGAATGTTTGTCACCTAGGTCAGCTCTGTTTACTTGTTTTGTTTGTGCGTACAATGTTTTTAGAGAGGTTATAGATAATAGTTACAAGCAGCTGAACTTTAAACACGGAAATGTTGCACTGCTCTAAAAGCTCAAAAAAAGCAGCTGCAAGTTGAGCAAGTGTTTATATTTTACTGTGCATGCTCTGAAGTTAAGTCACCTACAGGCAAACGCTTGAAGGCCAGTGTCCAAAAATGGATTCACTTCATATCTGGGTTTGGTATGTGACAACGGTTTGGGCCTTGAGAGACAGGAGACTAGTAGAAGACAAATGAAAGGGCCGTCAGAAGGACGGACAGACATAACAGCATAACACTGATACAGCTGACAAGCAGACAGGTCCAGAAAGCTGATGAAAGGAGTGAGAAAATGGAGCCTTGCAGCTGCACCCTGTTTGCAAAGGACTAAACTTATTAGTCTGTTCTTAATGCCTCTCAGAGCAGATAGCATTAAGAAATACATGTAATGATGATTTGTGTTCTCCTCAGCCAACAGAGGGAGAGGAGCCCACTTATTCCACATGAGTGTTATAATTGACACCTTATTGCATTAGGGTAGAATGCACTGTGTGATTTCCTGGGTGTCATTTTTGACTAATGGATCCTTAAGAATAGTAATCTAATCGTTGTCATTATTTCATCTCCGCTGCTTTCAGAAAAAGTTTTAGCCGTGGATGTGTTGGGGCATGTAGCAAATTAATCTGCACACCTTGTAAACAGAAAGAGAGCAAACAGAAATCAATTTGGCTGAGTGAGGAACTCCACTCTCAGGGCTTTTAGTATCTGCATTAAGGCCAAGTTGATCGGGCTTTTGTCCATTTTTTTTCTTTCTGTTTTTTTTACTTTGTCAAATCACACCATTTATGTTACTTGTCAACATGGTATGTTATTTCCTGTTTCAAATTGAACCTTCTATCTAATTGTAAAGCTAAATCATCAATACAAATGTGTTTTCAGTCATTATTACTAGCAGCCGCAGCATGGCACGCTTGTTATTTGTTGCCTTATTTTCCAGCACTCCCTGGCTCCCTATTACTTTGTGTTCAGTAATCACACAGTTTCCAAACACACCCCAGCACCTAATTCTATCTAAAAATGTGAAACCTCTGCTGCGCCACCAGCCCCTCTGCTTCCATTTCCACATACCTTGATCCCGGTGTTGTGTCACTAATAGAGGTGATGTACTGTTTATTTTATTGATCATGTGTTTTATCCAAGCATCAATGCAGGGTTCACTCACTGGAATGCACGTTCCCTTTATCAAAACAGACACTGGACCTCTGCTTTGAGGCTTTCATCAAGCAAAAACACCCATTATGGTCTCTGACTGGCTGGCTTGCTCAGAAAAAAATAAATAATACTGCTGGTGTTCCCCTGACATGCAACATCCCAATTATGCCCACACAGACTAGAATATACACGTACAGAGGTCAGACACACAGACACACACGGGCAGCTACAAAAGCACTTATGATTTAGTTTCAAGCTCTGACACACGTTTTGTTGTGTGCACAGATATATAGTAAATGTTTTATGCAGAGACATATAGTAAGTATTTTTTGTTATATCAGAAACACGTGTGCGCACACACACACACACACACACACACACACACACACACACACACACACACACACACACACACACACACACACACACACGCGTGCGCATTCATTGAGCCTGCGGTTGTGTTTTCAGGCTGAGGAAGTGCAGGAATGTCAGAATGAAGGCTGATCTGATGGTCAGGAGACTGTCCTCCTGAATAACCCTCGACACACACACACACACACACAAACACACTTTACAGCTAAACACACAGCAGAGAGAATAAGACGGTCCACCACACCACACCTTCCCGACATGTCTTATCAACCCCCCTCCCCTCCCGGCAGCCCTTTTCCACCATCCCTCCTGTCTGACCCCCCCCTCTCATCCACTGTCCTCCCCAACCACCTCCCCACCCTCCAGGGAGAAAAGGCTGACTTGCATTCAGCAGCATCTCTCAGGAAAGAAGAAATGAATAAAAGAAAGGAGACGTCCCGTTGACAGTCAATGTCTGCGCTGCCAGGAGCCAAAATAACTGTCAGCAAATGCTCGGGACTGTCCAAAATGCCACCGAGACAAAAAAGAAAAGATTGATAAATATATATTTATATATATATATATATATATATATATATATATATATATGTGTGTGTGCGTGTGTGTGTGTGTGTGTGTGTGTGTGTGTGTGTGTGTGTGTGTGTGTGTGTGTGTGTACAATTTAGCAGGGGAAGAAACCTGAGTGTCGCCTTCAAAAATACAACACAATTAGGAGTGAAAAGCGAAGAAATCACTGCTGAGCTGACTGCATTGTTCATGCAGTCATGTACAGTTTGTATATAAGAACCTTGAAAGACCAGTGCTCGCTATGCGGTGAAGGTAAACGGGGGTCTTAATAATACACTATTAATACAATAGAGTAATTGTGTTAAAGCCATTTAAATGTGTTCTTTGTCCTCGGAGAAACACAATTAAAGCCAGTGTATAAGGCAGCCCAGCACCATGTGGATCACAGTCCCAATGTGCACACTGGAGGGCCTTTTATTTTGCTGCAAACTGACTGTAGGTACAGTCATAACCACAGCCTTGTCCTCATGCTGTGCAGTGTACAGTAGCATACAAAGTATAATTGATGTACCTTTGATTACAATAACAGCTTGCATGTCATAAATGATATAAAGGCACCATATTATTATTTCTAAATATTCATTTATATAATTCTGAACAGTAATTG
The DNA here is from genome assembly GCA_038501785.1 of Myoxocephalus aenaeus. Lineage (NCBI taxonomy): Eukaryota > Metazoa > Chordata > Actinopteri > Perciformes > Cottidae > Myoxocephalus > Myoxocephalus aenaeus. The sequence continues at coordinate 6,013,218 of JBAMJR010000140.1, forward strand.
GACTCCTTTTGTTCACGCCACAGAGCTGCTGATTGTACAAGTTTTCAAGTTTGATTCATGAGGACCACTTTATCCAACTGCGATCGGTTTTAACATTGTGAAATAAAATGTGTTCTCAAGCACAGCATGATCAGTATTTTCATGTATCTCTATTTATTACAACAACCTGTAAGGGTTTGACAGACAACTTTTTCCACCCCAGTTTTTCTCTAACGATCATGTAAGTATCATACCTAGGACTGCATCTTAAGCCAGTCATCCTAATCGAGTGCGTGTTTAATTTATGGGGCTGGACTTTGCCATTAAGGGCCTGATCCATGCAATTAAATAACTAGCAGACCTTCGCTGGTCCCGGGCGGTGGGCGCAGGAGGAAGTGAGATAGCGTGATGAATTGCCCGCCCCTCCTTTACCTCATCCTTGACTTTGAAAAATACTGTCTCTGCGTTTTAGGTCAGCTTCTGACAACAATTAGGCACATCGAAATAGATAGACTGTGACCTTCTTTTCTCTGAAGAGGTTTTTTTTCTTTCTTTCTCCTGCCTTATCCTGTGTGTGGAATAGAAAATAATAATAAAAAGAAAATACTAGGAGGTTATAGGAGATTTTCTCTGTAAACCGATCGAACAGTCAAATAGTATTTCTGACAACAGTTAAATCAAACTTAATTTCTGGATCAAAAAGCTCCACTCATTTGTATTTCCGTAAGTATATTAAAACATGTCCAAGTTGAGCTTCATGCACAGCAGCAAGCTTTGGTCAGAGGTTCACACGAGGATATTAAAAGGGGACAAGTTAAATAATAGCATAAATAAACACTACATAATCACACATCTTTATTAACAGATGCGTCGTTTTTCTTCTCTTCATTTGATTTTCCACTGAATATTTTCATGGACACTGCTATTGATCTTGCAATGTGACGGAGGTCGGGCCAGCTAATTCCCTTTTTCATTAGAGCAAAGCCCCCCAAATTCTCTTAGTAGATCTGCCTCTTAGGGGCATCCAATCTCCTGCTTCTCCCAATGACATGAATATAAGCCTGTGCTGATGGGGCCTGGTGTAAATGTATTAGCCCTGCGCCTGTGCCCCTAGCACAGCCAGCCATAATTATGTTAGGAACCAACGAGACAGCTGGGAAATCAATATGCTAAGACAGATTGAGTGGAGATGTGTGGCCAGTGGAGTGGGAATAGAGAGGCCTGGCAGCTCCCTGTGGTGCGAAGGGGCTAGAGTCGACGATTAAGCCATAGACTTAGCATTTACTGCTAGGATTCACTGCCTGAATCTAGTTAGCATTTAGGGAAAGATCCCTGTGAGCAGACAGTGTTACTATTAGATGGAGGCTTCACTCGTTAGCTGAGTGGCCTATCATCTTCTGGGGTCGTGTCGGGGCAGAAGTGTTTCACATTTACGGTTTGAATCAGTGGATCCTGGGTTCACTTAGGTAGAATTTCACCAGCATATACCGTCGATTCTGGCTCGCGGATCTGGATTCAGGTGACATTTTGCTAAGGGATTGGGACTTCATAAATGGATCATCAGAAAAGGTTCACATCATCTGACTTGCTGACATTGTGCACTAATATACAAATGTTATCATTATCTGAAGCTGGAAACCATACAAATATGTTTTGTTTGTCCTTAAGCAGTACTTTTCTTAACAAATGCTTCTTGCCCATACTTTCAAATTTATAAAATGAGAAATGTTAGCAATTTCTTTCAATAGTTTGATGAACAATTTCACTACAACTGCAGAAGCTCTTATTTTTTAGAAATAAACTATTACGAATAAAATCCACATTGTTGTATTGTACATTACTTTTCTGTGATATACCGTGAAGAAAATGATATATTTACAAAATACAACAGAAATCCTCACCATCCTAAACGGCAGAGGATGAAGAGGAACTGCACAGGATGTGGATGATGATGAGGAGGAGGAGAGGGGCCAGAGAGGACAAGTGGAGCTGGGTCAAATGAATTATCTGTCAAAGAAGACAGTGGTTTGGTTTTAACTTCGGTGATAGTCGGCGTAAACCAAAGCACTGCTGTAATGTATATTCAATTAAGGAGGGGGCTGCAGAATCAAGACAAAAGCTTGTTGGGATATTAGGGTGGGGGCTTTTGAGCGGTGAGAGGGTTGACATGGGTGGGGTGGTGGGGGGAAAGGCCCAATCAGTGGCCTCAAAGGCACCATCCCTTAACAATGGGCTCCATCAGTGCAGGCAGTGGAGTCACAGGCGTAAGTGCACCCAATAAGTGTGCAATTTCTGCCCATATGACCATCCTGACACAATTGCTCTAATTTTCCTCTTTTGAAATGACTGATAAAAGACTTAGGTAATTGCTACGCCACTGAATTTCTTCCATGATCAGGAGGAAGGAGGAGGGAGAAATGGAGGGAGGAATGGGGAGCGACAGAGAGCGACTGAGGGGTGTGTGTGTGTGTGTTTGTGTGAGTATGGGTGAGAAGTGGCACAGCCCCAGGGCCTGAGGATGGAGACTAGAGTGTCAGTTTGTGAAAAATCCCAAATTAATACTTGTCGTTTCCTCTCCCCCTCTCCGAGAGGCCGTCCTCTGCTTCCACCAAGGATCTTATTAAGTGGAGGTAATTTGTCCCGACAGTGTATTGGAAATCACTCAATCAGGCGACTTCTTCGAAAAGATATTCAAAACATGGTGGTGTTGAGTTTAGGGTTTAGGTGGCAGCTAAATCTAATGCTTGTCTGTCTCTCAACCATTCAATTTTTCCGTTTCTGAAGTGAAGTGTATCACAGTCAAGTGATTCAAGTCGCACAATAAACGGTTCTTTCCACCTCACAGAAACACACTTAAAAGCACTGTGACCGGATGCAAATCTTCTCTAATTCAAAAGCTCCCCGAACACCTCTCTTTTCTATGCCTAGTTTGAACCATGATTGTGTGTGTGTGTGTGTGTGTGTGTGTGTGTGTGTGTGTGTGTGTGTGTGTGTGTACATGTAGGTGTTTGCGTGATGCTTAACTCTGATAGCTTGGCTCCAACCTGTGTCACCCCTCACTATGACCTTGTCCTTTGTAATCAAGTCTCTTTTATCTGATTCCTTACGTGTGTGTGTGTGTGTGTGTGTGTGTGTGTGTGTGTGTGTGTGTGTGTGTGTGTGTGTGTGTGTGTGTGTGTGTGTGTGTGTTGTTCTCACACCCATCTCATTGGAACACCATGTATTCTGGATTGTGTCCTCACTTGATTGGAGTTAAGTTACAAGGCTAGATAGCGACTTAGAAGATGGGCAGAGGCACACCGAGGGAAATGGATAAGAGAATAGTAGTTTAGTTGCCTAACTAACTGCCTAACTAACCCGGCAGCACTCCCAATCAGCTTCTTAAAACTGTATGTGTGCGTGAAACACGGTGTGACAGACTCCTGAGGTGCTGATTCTAAACACAGTCTCTTCCAGTGCCTGGGTAATGCTGGCTAATAGCTTAGTCAATACTTATTATGGCCCTATTGGTTCGCTAAAGTGAGAACAGAACCTCGCCACACACAGCGCCTCAGTGGACAGAGAGGAGAGGAATAGAAGAGGATGAAGAAGAAGTGTCTTTTGCTGATCCAGATGGACAGCCTATCCCCTCCCTCATGGGATTTCCTTATTCAGGAATCCAATTTTCCCAATGTGATCGACACCTATTATATCCAGTGGAATAAGGCTAACTCTTTCAGCTCCCCCAATAAAGTACTAATGGCTTTTTTCCTGATTTTCCAACTTTTCCAACCTCAACCGGACTGGTCGTGTGCAATTAGCGCTGGCAAGGCAGTAGGCGGTTGAGAAGATGAAGTGATGGGGAGAACGAGCGAAAGTGGAGGAGTAAACGGGGGAGCATGAGGAAGTGAGAGAAGAGGTGATTAGTTTGAGATGGTCGTGATACGGGCGATCACTGAACACCATGTTCTTACAGCACCTTTAGAAAGACAGCCACAAGAAATAGGATGGATTACACATGAAACGTTAGGTTATATTACTGGGATTCATATCAGAAGTCTCTCACTTTCAAAGCAGTAGCACTGCAGTAATTGTAATAGTATTGACAGAAGATTAACATTGCGGGAGACAGATGTAAATTGAAACTCTAAATTAATGTGCTGTAACATTAAAATCATACTAATAAAATAAATAACCGAAGAGACTTTAATACTGTGAAATGACCACCATCGTATCATATGCAGTGTTTGTTAGCAAGTCCAAATAACCATTTGCATGAAACAATTAATGAAATTGAAAAAGTACATTCTCAATGCACCAGTTAATTACATGTAAATGCTTGTGCAGTCATCATTAAATCTAAATGCTACAAATATAATAATAATGACTTAGCATATTATTATGCTCAGTTAATGACCGAATATAAATTGGAAAAATGTCAACCATGATAGTTCATTATGAAACTAAGTATCATCTTAAAGATAAATGAATACAATCATGTTTATGGAAATTAATAATTGGATATTTTACAAACAGTAAACAAAATGGCAAAATGAATTTTGCTTATCTCATCAGCTAATTTGCATTATAGCTAGGAGAAACATCAAAGATGTTTGGGATTAAGATCAGATTTACAAATATGATCAAATGTTCATGTCCAAGTTCATTTATTTTTGTCGTTTTCTGCCCACATAATTGTGAAGTGTACGTTGGACTTGAATTACCTTTGATGACGACACAGCTACACAGGTGTTATGCTCGCATCTACCGTCACTGCTATGGGAGTTTTGCATTCAACAAGCCATTCACAGACAGCATGACAACCAGTCTAGCCACAAGTGTAGCATGCGCATGTCTGCCACAACATCACGTATTGTGCTTTGTGAATCTTTTGTGACACCAATTCAACCTAATGGCTTCACTAGTCAGGTCATCTTTCGACAGCCAGCTCTCTCCCAGCTGCCACCACCGCACCAGCACGCAGTGAAACGGACATGCCCTGAAAACTCACTATGGTGTATTGGGGAGATATAGATTATGGAGATTGGATACCGTGATGTAATGCTCTGCATTTCCGCTGTGCAAAATGTTGGGAATAGGCTCTAATTGCACAAATGAAACACGTGCATGATGAATAGGTAACGGACATTCACACACACACACACACACACACACACACACCAGTCTTCTCTTGTTCAAGCTCTTATTTCTGTTCGCAAGAACCTTACAGGGAAAAAGAGGAGGGCTCACTGCAGGAAATGGGAGCATTGATTGACAGATTAATCATTCTGGTACCTTGTGTATGTGTGTAAATGTCTGTGTGTGTGTTAATATGTTTCTGGATATCTAGGAGGAAGTGTGTGTGTGTGTGTGTGTGTGTGTGTGTGTGTGTGTGTGTGTGTGTGTGTGTGTGTGTGTGTTTATGCATGTGTGTCCCCGCTGACCTTGACAGCTCCATACGAGAGCAACAGCCACATGCAAGCGTCATTCAGACGCAGCTGGCGGCTCGTGGCTACTAGACTCTGCAGCCAACAGTTAACACCAAGTCTGCTCTACAATTATCCATAGAGAGAACACTTATCAACCCAGCGTGCTTTATAATTGCTTTGCATTACAACGTACTACTTTACCTAACCTATTTAAACATTTTGAATCATGGATAATTAGTAATGTTGTAATGACTTTAATACCTCAACTAACTTGTCATTACCATTTGGCTCCTAAAGTCCGCATGGTTACATCCACTGTGTTCCTTTCTTCTGAGGCCAAGATAAAAGCATTAGCGAGGTTAGTTTTGGAAATGTAATTAGTTTGCGTTGATGCTAAAATGGCATACGCAGAGCTCTCTTTCTCACTCGGTCTCAAGGCGTGCTGTACGGTAGCCTGGGTCGACCCTATCCCCACCTCATGGTTCCCCAGGGCCTGACCCTGAACTCAGTCACCTCTGACAGCTCCTTAATATCATCTCCAGCCCCCCAGCCACTGATCCTAGAACAGATATTTTCTTATCCTCCTAATGGTTAAGGTTAGGGAGCTGGTCCATGGTAATCTGACCCTGAATCTGTGGTGGGAGACAAGTTATTCCTCAGGCGTCTGTGCTTCTCGACAAACAGAGAGAGGCGAGGCGAGCCAGGGGGCAGTATGGGTCTAGCAACCCGCCCTCTAGCAAGGTTGTAGCGTGTGTGTGTGTGTGTGTGGTGTTTGTTTGCATGTGTTTGCGTGTGGGCACATGCGTTTATATGATTTAGTTTTTTGAGCTCTAATATGTGCATGTATATTTGTGAGAATCTAGGTTATGCATGAAAGACTGGTGTTCTATTCCCTTTTTGTACATGCATGACTTTGGACCTGCAGGTGTGTGTATGTGCGTGCCCCCCGACGTGTGTGTCGGACTTGCAGAGGCGAGGGAGATGTCATGTTCAGTTTGTGTTTGGCTAACCCTGTGGTCTCCACCCCTAATAGCAGGGTCTATGGGGTGTAGACACATGCCAATATTCATTGGCAGTTGAATCAAGCCACTTAGATACCATCTGTAAACAGGACTCAGAGGGCCTTGAATTAAACCGAGGGCTGGAAACAGTGGAGCTCACTGCAGAGATTACCGAAGGTTCAACACAGGTTAATGGGCTTTGTTGCCATAGATCAGTTATATAGATATTGGCAGGGCTCTGCTGAAAACCTCCCTTCTCCCATATTTCCGTGTGAAATTACAAATTATTTTTGCCATTCTCCCTAACAGGTAGAACATGCTACATGAACTTAAAAGCCTATTCATTATGTAAATGTTATGAAGATACATGTGTCGGTGGTTAAATCAATTAGTTTTACTTAAAATGTTGAGTTTACTTTCAATTACGCCATCATTCAAAGTCAAATTTCTGATTTGTCTTACATCATGCCTCAATTGTATTTATGCGATTGTGTCTACAGGGACACCCTGACCGATCAATACATACAATTTAATTATTTATTTGAATGCTAAAACATTTTATTCTAGATTAAATAGTGGAATTGTCATAACTTCCCCAATTTACAATAGTTTTTTGGAGCCATTAAGATCATTTGAAACTTTGTGCGTCATTTTTATGCAACCAATCAGTATGTTTCCCTTATCCTCTCTCACTCTCTCACTTCTCCCTCTGTCTCCCTACTCTCTTTCGCCACCATGGCGCTCTGCTCACCAACACTGATTCATAATCTATAGCTGTGCCTGGGAGACCAGCAGCTATTGATTTAACGCCTACAGTAATCCAGCGCTGTATCCGCTGCTTGTTAGAGATACTGGGGCCTAGGAACTGGGGCTTGTAGAGGTAGCCAGAGAGGAACTAGGACCGATGGAGGAGACATTGTTGGAGCAATTTCTTATTAGAAAACCAGAGAACTTTGAAACCGACCTTATAAATTTGAAATTCTATATGGCCACCATTTTTCTATTTGGAAAACCACTCTTAAATATAAAAGGAATTTTTAAAAAAAACAGTGTGGACAGTGCAGAAAACGGGAGTAAAAAAAGGAGTAACTTGGTTACAAGGTTTCAACTAGGCAGTATAACATAGAACTGTAATCATGACTAAAATGCGCATGATGCAGCAGCTTTCCATTCCAGAATATGGATGCAACATACTTCACCGAATTTCACATCAGAATCATTATCAGTTATACTTTGAGCTGATGTGTGATCAAAGCTCAGTCAAAGACATGTTTGGATCCACATGTTGTTTATTGACTTGTTGTTTTCACAGAGCTATGACTGAATGTGCGTCTCATCTCAAAACACAATCATTCACATCATTCTGCAGCTTCTAAAAAGATAGTACCTAATGAGAATGTAGCTACAAATATATGTAATTTCCCAATTGTCTTATGTTTGAGCAATCATTGAATAAGAAGGTTTTTTTTCTACATGATAAATAATAGTCAAACTTTTCAATTACAATTGTCCTTGTCTAAATGGCTGGCACTGACAGTCAAGATCTACACTGTTTCCGTTACAATAACGCAGTCTTCACACTCACAATAGCAGAGTCCTGCATGTGATTTGGAGTGAGCGACAGCTAAAGCAGCCTCGACATATTCATACAGAGTGCTAATCATGCACGGTACAAGAATAATAGACATCCTCACTTTCAGTTCATTAAGCATCCAGGTAAGTGGATATGTAATTTAACTGTTATTATCATATCTAGCTAATTTGGTTTGGCCCATCAATCATGATAATAGAACCATTCTGAACACATTTTCTATTGTGACAAACCTGTATATATATGAGCAATACCTTTGGCATCAGACTTCTTTTCCATTATAGATAATTGCAGACCATGCGTTTTAGATCTCTCTATTGAAAGTTGATGACAATGTACGTCATTTCATAAGTGACAAGAAAGCATGCCTAACTGTGCACAAAACTGGACATTTTGTGGTAGATTCCACTCAGAAGAAGTTTCTACAGCATTTTATAGCATGTACAGTTATATACAGTCTAACATTGTGAACTTTCAACAGTTTATACACAAGAGAATACACCTATAAAGAATATATATATATATATATATATATATATATATATATATATATATATATGTTGAGGAAAGGTGTGCAGTTAATTCCATACGGCCTCTTAATCAGGATGACAGATGACAGGAAGGTTGAAGAGGAGTACTTATCTCAATCAGGTACAGGCCATGAGCATGGAGACAGACAAGCACACTGACCTTCATTAGCCTGGCCAAATAATTAGCTGACCTCGGCTAATAAGCACTCACACATGCACTCACACTCACACACACACACACACACACACACACACACACACACACACACACACACACACACACACACACACACACACACACACACACACACACACACACACAGCATTGACTCACTGTGTTTTTGTATGTGCCTCCAATGAAAAGAGGACTGATGGACAAGGCTGATTGCTTTGTTCTGAGGAGTTTCTGGCTTAAGTAGCCCAGTTGATTGATGGATAGATGAATGGAAGGATGGATGGATGAAGACAAACAGAAAAGGAAAACTCTGGCACAGATGTGCGCTACTGTTGGGCAGTACGCCAACAGGCAGAAAGCATAGGTTATCCACTTGTTTTATTGGACAAAATGTATTTATTCAAGTAATTGGCATCTACAACGCAGTATACAGTTCAAACAATAAACAACATTTAAAATGATGTCTCTTTACAATTCACCAAGACAAATAAATAGTGAGCCCACAGTCCAATGGCAGCTGCTTGGTAGAGAATAGCCGTGTTTGTCCATGCCGTTGGGTCTTGGGATGTACTTTATGCACAGTCACATCACTATGGCCAATACACTAATCTCTGCCATTCTCCTCTGGCTTTAATGAGCTAAAGAAGGTTAACTTCACCTTCCAGGGTAAATAGAAAAATGAACCGGAATGGCTGTCTGGGATGGCGTTATAAACAGAGGTTATTAACTCAGCTCTGCAACCTGCTCGCTCAGAGGAAGATTTGTGAAACGACGTTGCTTTGAAGTCAGTTTTGCTGAGACAAGAAACGAGAATCAATAGATGATTTGTTTTATTAAGAATAAATGTAAATATAGTGGAGAGCTGAGGCTGTGGGAGTTGTTATGTATTTTTCCGTCCAGATATAAACTGATCTGATGCTAATCTGTCGTCTAAAGTTGTATTGACATTTTGCCTTCAGTGTCCACTGCAGCCCAAGAGTGACATAGTCTTTGTGAGTGTCAAGGATGTAATTTGCATTGGAGTAACTGATACTTTAAGCTGAAGTAAGAGAGCTCTTCACACAAGGATAAATGCAACCGCATCACAGTGAAAAATTGTCAGCGGAGTAAAACATGTCAAAGACTTGAGGAATAAGTGCCTTCACTTACTACAGTCCATTTCTGGGTCTTTTGCTTGACAGTTTTGGAACAACGGTAATATATTCTGGCACCAGGTCTGAAGACAATTATGTGAAATTGCTGCTTTCGCATCTAGATTTGCTTGTCTCCACCACTTTCACCTCAATCCAATCCAATCTGAAACCATTTGAGCAAATAAAATGATATTTACCTCATCTTCTGTTACAAGCTTTCAAAATCACAGGCTTCAGGAGAAATCAATACAAAATGCCATCTTAGCAGAAGATGTATGCTTTGTGAGAATGCTAACTTTTCCTCCTCGTATGTCTCCCCAATCCACTACATAGGTAGAGGGAAGAGACCGGGAGCAGGAAAAGAAGATCCTCACCAACAACTAGGGGGTGGATATTGTGGTGGATGTTTATAAACTACTTGTGCTTGCAGGCCGAATGCACGATTGTCTTGTCCGAGACGCTAACCTTTAGCATCTCGCTGCGCTTCGGCGCATCTTACAAAGTTCACTGCAAGAAGGGAGTCTTGACCCTGCGGATGATTTGGAGGACTGAAATACCACTTTCATATATTATTTATCCAGGCTAGCCATGGGGAAAGCAAGCCGTGGCGCTGTCATACCTGACTGGCTAATGTAAGAAGTGGCCATCTCACTGCAACCCTGGGGAATCAAAGCCCATTACTGGTTTGAGAGATGGCCTAATGTCCACTGTGAACACACACACACCAGATCAAAACATTAGGTTGAGAGTGAGACGTACATACACACAAACACACACTCCTTGCAAACAAGACGTTCTATGGCGGTCTGAGATGAGTGGTGAACATTGGAATGCTTCAGAGTCCTGGAAAAATGAGAAGTAAACATGTATAATTCAAATCTGGCCTTGTAAGTATTCTTTTACCTCCAGTGAAGCCAATTCATTATGATGTACTGTTTATTGAACAGGGAACATGGCATTCTTGTAAGTAATCACTGAGACAATAACACAGAGTAGCTTGAGGTTGACCAGTTTATCACTTATTGACAAAAACCATTACAGCATCTCAACAAACAACGATAGCTGTAGTTATGATAGGCATCGCTATTTGTATCCACATTTATAGGTTCTTGGATGAAAAATGTGTACAAACCTGTAATTTCTTCACACTGATTGGGTCTTTAAAAAGTAATTCAGAGCTAATTACATTTTGGTCATTAGGGGCATCATTTCTAATGGGAAAGGACTACTTTTACACATTTTAGCAGGTTGGAAGATACAGTGGCCACTTTATCTGACTTACTGTGTGTGTGTGTGTGTGTGTGTGTGTGTGTGTGTGTGTGTGTGTGTGTGTGTGTGTGTGTGTGTGTGTGTAATTGTCAAGATGGAGGCTTAATGACCCTTTGGATCTTCAGCCGAGGTGTAGCTAATGAAGCGTATGTGTATGAAGTACAGGCCTCTGCCTTTTAATGGGAGATTCTTATCAATACCATAGATCGGATTAATATTTCAAAGTTAATGTTTTTGTTGAAGAATTTGCTAAACAAACATGAGATGGGGCTTCACAGTCGCTTGTGCAGGAAAATGCAATTTTCTCAGACTTAGCCGCTCATCTTTTTAATTACAGACTTAATAGCTTTATAGATTTTTGAAAGATGAATTTGTATTGGCATTCTTATAATTACTGGTCTTCATTGCTTTTTATGAAAATAATCGTCAAGGCTCATTTACCCCACAAACCCTTAGGCCCGGCCAGATGTGTTTCAATGATGAGGGCAAATAACCTCCAAAACATTGGTTCTCATTTTTCAACTGTCTAAATTCTCTACTAAATCACCAATATTCTTTTTCCTAAAGTAAACAACAACTTGAAGCTAATAAAATCAATTATTTAAGCAAGTAAACATTCACTTTTCAAACCAGTAGTTTCAATACTAAATCTTTACAGACAATGGCTGTTAAATGTAAAGATGATGCCGTACAGACTAGACAGCATGTTAAACACTCTGCAAACCCCAGAGGACACTAAAACCAGAACAATGCACATTGGCCTCTATGGTGACGTGGGCTTTGGCCAAAACATTACATATGTCAACATACTATCAAATGTGCTGCTAAAATAACTGAACCTCTTCAGCATTAACACATGTACAGAGCCAGTGCGAGCCAAGGCTGCTTCAGAGCTCTGACCGTAGAGAAAATATATCTGGACACTTCAGCAAAAACATATTTAGAAGAGCTGGCCAAGGTTTCCTCATGTGCTCTGCAAAGGCCTTCGAGTGCAGCAGACTTAAACAAACAGTGGCTCAGAGCCATACCCTGCTAATAAGTTTGACAATGAATTGGGGCAGGCAGAGGAAATTCAACCATATGAATTTGTGGGATAGAAAAGCAGTCAAATTATCTTTTGTGAAATTCATACCCACCAACGGAGGAGACTCTTCCAATCACTGTTTAATTTAGGCTGAGATCCTGCGTGGAGGGAAGAGTGTGCATTTGGCTCGCCTCATCACCACTAAAAGGGAACTATGCATTGATTTAGCCTTGAACTCCCTGTTGAACTTGGCTGGCCTGCTTCCCTGTGGTTTCTCAGTACATTCCCAGTCCCTCCTCTGTCGTCCGGGACCCAGCCTGGATACAGACAATAACCGGAAAGAGTATTTAGAACATTTTGGAATAAAGTGGATGTAAATTTCACCCTTTACATTTGCCAGAAGCATCTGTTTTATCTATAAATGCTAAGTTCCAAAGAGCCAAAGCTGTGGAATATTTCAACCCCTGCTTTATTTTATTGGTTTGGAAGCACACAAGGAAAGAAAGAAAAGTCAAAATATGACTTTTTTTTCCCTGGACCCCCTGCTAATAGTCAAGCCTGGCCCCTCTGTAAGCTATCCCAATCGGCACTCTCTCATAATAGTGCCATGGGTACAATGCCAGGGCCAACTGAACATGTTCACAGCACTAAATGGTAAGAACAAGTCATTTGCTTGAATATTGTATATAAACCAGTTGGCAAATCATATTCATGGCACCAAGATTAAAGTAACAAAATCATTTTTGCTTTTGGGGGGAAATTGGGTTTCTCATAGTGTGAATAAGTGTTGGCTTAGCCCGTCTGGCCTTGGCTGTGTCTGCTGAAACTCTAACAGTGCCTGTTTCGGTTCCAACATTTTCGGTCTCTATGGCGCTGGATCTCTGCGCTGCAGTGTACAGTGAGTGTGGTCTGAAGAGTCCCTCTGTATGTCTGCTACACATGTGAATATGCTCGACAGATGTTAGCTGGCTCCCAGGCAGACAGCCTCTCCTCCCCCTGGCCTTTTTGGCTCTGGTTGTGACATGGTGACACACAGTAGCATCTGGAGTTCAGACCAGGTCACCCAGGGCAAACCAGATTTAGAGCACAACATCAGTCGCTTTTTTTAAGACCTTCCATGACTTTGAAACGGATGATCGTGGGAGGATTTTGTAAAAATGTTGGCTTCACTACCTACTACTGACATGCTTAGGATTTTTTTTTTAACTGCTTCACTACTTATCTCCCCTCAAATTTGGGCAAATCAATCAAGTTTGAACTCGTTCAAGATGAGAAATAGGAGCAACTGGTTAGACTGAGACATCTTAACAGCTTTTGTAAGGTGAGTTGTTTTTTTCACTCGAGGCAACCACCAAAACACATCACTTTAAGGACTGGACCCAAAGGAGAAGAAATCATCTATGTCTTATTGATTGTACAACTACTGACAACAAACTGTCCAGAGAAACACTACAATTTCCGGTCTCCAAACTGCTACATAAATTTAAGTTTGATATGATATTGGAATGACCCGAAAATGAATAGTCTGCATGAAGTGATAAGTACTGAAATGGACTAAATGTAATATTCATAGAGCTTACATCCAAAGCTGAATGCAGCAAAGCAGCACAAACCCAAAACTCATTGAAAGTCAAAAGTAGATTCCCACTAGGCGTGCTTTAAACCATATGTGAATTCAAATTAAATTAAACCCTATAGCATCTTTAGTACCAAAGGCAGCCAGCCTCAACTCAATCCCTGTACGCTGCCAAAGGGAAAGAAATAGAGGACATATTTAAAAAAAGAACAATAAAAAAGATTCTTAGTTGCCTTTAAACCACAAGACTGTGGTTTCTTGTTTTATTTCTTACAAGAAGTTAAGCAATGAGGAGCTTTTTGGGGTTTCAAATTATGCTGATTTTTGGATGTATTTGACAGAATTATGAGCATTGCCGTTCTTTTTGATTGCCACCAATTAATATATCATACATTAAAAAATGCACACCGATATTTCTGTTTCTAGACTTTGTGTTGGACTTAATACAAGACTGTTTGTCCACATTTCCATCGTTGACCTACAGTCGACCATGTTCAGAGACAGTCGCGCGTCATCTCATGAAACAAACATTTAGCAAGCACACAACAGCAAAGCTGCCAGCTGACGTGCACCCGTTCAAATCCATCCCGTCATGTAAATAACTTGTTTCAGTGTGCTTTCAATTAAAGCGGAGGACGGAGTGCCATTGCTGCCTTTGATGGATGAGCGTAGATATTGGAGTGTACCGTTGGATGACAAAACGTTCCCCCACTCCACCTCAACTCCTCTTTCCTATTGATTGTCCTGGCGGTTATTCATCAGGGCGGTGGCCACTGTCAGATCAACTGCTCCTTCTCCTCACAAAACACATTTTCCACAGTTATTGATAAAGCTATTTGACCTTTTATTTAAATGTGTGTGTGTATTTGTCTGTGTGACATGCACACATCTGTGTTTTCTTTCTCTCTGCTCTTGCCAGAGGCTTGCAGATCACTGCAGCTACATGAATAAAGTCAGGCTGTTTTGATTAACGCCAAATGAGTAGGTATATTCTTTGCAGATGTCTGTTTCAGCAGTACTGAGCTTTGCTTTCACATAACAAAAATAAACCCCAAACCTGTTTTACAGTTTGGCAAAGGTAAGCACACATATACAGTGCAAACATAAAGTTTGCACACACGTATGTCTGTAGCCATTTACATCAGTGGTCTTGCACATACTGTGACTCACATACCTGCACACATATTTTTTCAATGTCTGGAATAGTTTCTGCCCTTTTGTCAAGGTGAAGACAGGCTGACTTGGCTGCAAGTCCAATAGTAAATGTGCCCTGAGTTAAAAAGGCCAACAGTGGAGCCTCTGGTTGTACGGTGGCTGATTCAGGGAGGGGATAATGACTTAACAGGAACGCTGTGCTGTCAGTGATCTCAGTAAAGCTAATGATTTGGACTAAAATCTTGGAATCTGTCAAATATTCTACACAACAACTGATGTCTTCCGGTTACCTTTCAAAGCTACAGTGGTAAAAAGTGTGAAAGTATATAGTGCCCTACCCACAAGGTTAGGAATGAACTTTTACGCTCATACAACATAGAGATTTGCAAAGCTTATTACCTACTGGGAAACTAAGTACAGATCAAAGTGTTGATGATGCATGTATCATATGCATGACATTCCCTCGTTATCTACTGCACGTTTAACGTACAAAACCGTCTCTAACAAGCGACTACCAGGCCTGCATTCACTACAAAGAAGGAAAAATACCATTTCAAAAGAGAATTCAAACTTGGGTATATCTGTATAAGTCTATAGCAATGAATGTAGCATACATTTAAGGAATCACAGGTTGCTCACACACAGCCACAACACTTGTAAAGCCACAGAGTAGGGAGAGCAACCTTTTAATCCTTCTATATTCCACCATAATATTCCACCTAGGATACACTTTCTACGGACTATAGGCTCATACGCATACCCTGGAAACATGTAACGTTTGCAAAATGTGCCCTGTTTCAGTTTTTTATTAAACACTACTCTAACACCTACTCTAGCTACTCATGGAACATGTTTTTACAGGATGTTTGGTAACACCGCTGGATGAAAGTTATCGTAAAACAGTCGGTTCATGCCTTATGATTTTAGTGTGGTTACAGTTTGCTTAGATTTGACACAAAAGGATCATGTCATTGAGGCAGTGAATGAATAGCATGATCATAACAAAGATATATTTTCTGTTGGTGTTTTTATATATATGGTGACTCACCACTGTGTTTATATGGTGTATGATTTAAACCCTGTTGAAATTGAAGCACAACTGTTTTATCCTATGAAATTCATACTCACATCTTTTCCTTGCTATCAATAATTAAGACTAGATCTTGGAATGAAAAAGTAATTTCCCTTGAAAGAACCGGATGGAATTGACGTAAACCCCAGCCCTAAAAACACACCCCAAGAGGCATCTAAAAGCTCAGTAGGTGCCAATAAAAGTGGGGAAACAGAAATGTTTCTACCAAAACACAACAACAAGAACAAGAACAACCCATTGAAGTGGAGAAGTGAAAAACAAGAGAGACTTAAGGTGATTCTCATCTTCGACTCCAAAGCCTGGGCACTCCAAAAAAAAAGTGGGAATGTAATTTCCCAGACTAGGAACATAAGCCAGGAGTAATCTGGCCTGTAATACCTCATAGTCCTTAAATAAAAGCCCTCCATTTTAAGTCTTCAGCCTCGTCCCCATCCCCCTTACCCACCTTTAATAGGATTTGGTAGAAAATGGCTTTGTGAATCGCTCCTCTCCGTCTTGCTCAAGGAAGAGCGGGCTATTCTCATTGAGAAGTGCTTAATTGCTTTAAATGACTGATGATACATCTAGGGAGAAGGGCCTTGAGCTAGAGGCCACAGCCAACCACACAACAGATAGCTCTTCTGGACGATGGAGGTGGTGTGTGTGTGTGTGTGTGTGTGTGTGTGTGTGTGTGTGTGTGTGTGTGTGTGTGTGTGTGTGTGTGTGTGTGTGTGTGTGTGTGTGTGTGTGTGTGTGCGAGACAGCATACATCTGTGTGCTTGTACGTGCTTGTAACAAAGATGAGCTGCTGGGGATAGACGGTTCTCCATAAGGGTCACAAGAGTGTGCATGCTGTGCATGGACGTGTGTGAACATGCAACACTCTGCCTGTGTGTATGTGTTGTGTGTGTGTGTGTGTGTGTGTGTGTGTGTGTGTGTGTGTGTGTGTGTGTGTGTGTGTGTGCATGTGTGTGATATAGAGGGTCGCCAGGCAGTGTTCGTCCTATCGACACCCCAGTAACAGACTAAATTAAAGCTGTGATGAATTGAGGCTGTCACAGCAGGAGAGAGGGGAGAGTCTGCGCCGTATTCCACCTCTGATTAGGTGGGGATAGAAAGATACAGAATATCATTATCAATATGTAGCACTATATTTTCATTAGATTTTTCTCTCCACAGTGGACAGCTTGATAGCAGGATGATTTTTCATTTCGAAGAAAAGATTAAACATCTTTATGGATGTCTGTGAGGAGTTTAGTTACATTTTTTTGCCGTCATTTCTGTCAGTGATGTATATGACGATCTCAAAGTGTAAAATTGGTCTGATTGGACCATGTCCTAATTAATACAATTACTTTAAAAGGTGGTAAAGGTGCAACAATTGAAATTAAAATGTAAAATGCAGAAGTACTAAAAGCTCTTTCATCATTGTAGGAAGCTTGTGGCCTTTGAGGAGGAACAAGCTGTTTACAAAAAGAAGTAGAAAGTCACAGTAGAAGCAGGGATTGAGGGGTATTACATGTCTGCACACTGCGCTTTGAAAGTGGGATCCTTTGGGTAGACCACAAGGTTGTTTTTTTTCAGTTGCGATGGTAAACCTGAGGAAGCAACATGATGCATGAAAACACATTTTATTCTCAGTAAACTTGCAAGTACACACTCAGAACTAATGAAACAGAAGTAGTTTTATTGAGGTTCATATACAACAACTGATGTATGCCCGCAAAAAAACATAAAGATCATAACTCTGTACCAGTATGCAACCCTTTTTAGCCACATTGATATATAACATTTCCAGTAGTTGCTCTGTTGGGGTCAAAATACAAAAGATATTCCCCTTGAAATTGTCAATAGTTCAACTGTCTTTCAACAACATGGCTTTGGTTATCATCTGTTTTGCAGTAGGACCGCAACTCTCACCTGAATAGTGAATTTGAGATTCTCCTGAGCTCATGACCCCCTGGTTGAGTCTACGGTGAGAGAGCTGGTTATCAGATGTACACAGAGACTGTCATCAGTAGCGGGGCGGACTTTTGCAGACTTATAAGAGTTGTTCTGTGCTTTCTCCTAGCCAATCTTTTGAATTGTTCCAATCTGAATCATAGCGCTACAGCGGTACCAATCACAGATATAGAAATAGAGGGAGAAAGGGAGAATGGAATCCAATTGCAAAGAGGACCAAACATTGCATTATTGTGAGGTATTCTCAAATAAATGAGGGTTTTGATTTTGTGCGGTTTCAATGTGGAATGTGTGTTTGTATATATATATATATATATATATATATATATATATATATATATATATATATATATATATATATACATATATATAAAGAAACACCCATATATATATTTTCATATATGAATATGAATGCATGTGTCCGTGTCCAACTGCATTGTTACCATCGCAATTGTTGTGGTGATCCCACCAACGTCTAAACAACACTCAAGGAAAATTATATAACCTTCTGAAATCCTTCTTTTTAGTTTCCACACATATAGATTTGTTCCAGAGTAGTTGTTCCTGTTTTGATTTATTTATGTTTCCAAGTAAATATTTTTGTAAGGCAATGAAAGATGAGATATATGGATAATGTTGTTGTTGTAGATTAGTTTATGAATGTAATGTATGGCGGATGAGGTCGCAGACACACGTGCCTTCATGCAAAAATGTGTTTTCAGGTAGCGCAATATCTAGAAGATAATGCAAATGCATATTTTATTCCATAAAGTGTTAAAGTAGCCTGTCTGTCTGTCTTCATCTCTTTAGTTCACCAAAGTACTATTTTAACTCACATTGCAGTCGCTCTATTTTCTGAAGAGCGATACACAAAAGTAGTAGGAATGGAATTAAATCCCTCACTAAATTTAGGGTCACAGAATACCAGCACTCCCTAATAACTCTAATATTATAGGTTTTAATAATGGAGACATCACAGCCAAGTTAAATACAAAGAAACTATGCTGCCTTACCATATATGGTGAACAGATACAATCATCTAAACTGATTATCCGTGACCCTTTCCTGTATTAATGGCTGTTCACTCCAGCCTTGTATATATTCCTTATATCAATGTTTCCTCCAGAGATATGTCTTGGCAGAGCTGCTCAAACACTATTTACTCCATGTGATACTAAAAATCTCAATTGAAAGTGATACATAGGAAACTATTTTCGGCGACCCAACCCCAGGTATTCAGTGGTTGGGGGAATACACATATATCCTCCCATGGTGGTTGGCTGTGTATGTGTATATATTGTTTTATCAGTGACCCGTATCCTGTTTACCTGATAGAGGCAAAAGCTCAGTGTCGAAACTCCTTAAAAGTCAAAGCCAAAGGAGGGGGAAAGGGTGGAGGAGCGCATCCAAACGTATAACACATGTTATCACACACATACACACACGCTCTGATGTACACACACACCTACACATACACACACTCCACCAGCCGCGGGGCGCCATGGTTACCTTGGAACTTTAACGTGGACCAGCTGGTGTACTTGGGTTGTGAAATTGCATTGCGCGCACACACGCGCACACACACACACACACACACACACACACACACACACACACACACACACACACACACACACACACACACACACACACACACACACACACACACACTTGCAGAGGATCAAAGGGAGTTGGAGCCCTGCACAGCAGCCCTCCTGCTCCTGCCCTTGGCTAAATGGACGACCAAACATTCCAGGCTGTCCAGCCCAGTAATATCTGGCCCGCAGCCTAATGAAGATGGACTGTGTTTATAATTCTCATGTTTGCTCTGATCACTAACATAATCCTTTCTATACACAAAACACAGAGACAGAAAACACTCTTTGTTTCTTCATGTTAAGTCAAAGAAGGGGAGACGTACATGTCGCTGAAATACAAAGACAGTTTCAGTCGACTTTGTAGCTCTTTGCATTTTCACACAGGGCATCACATGCTCTCAAACAAAGGAGAAGGCACCAAGGGATGTTTTTCTGCCTGCTTGAGACTTTGACACCTGCCTTGCCGCAGCAAATTGGAATGGCTCACTCTCAAATGAGATTTCTGCCCGGCGCGTGGGTAAAGAAAAAAAAAGGTCACCCATTACAACTATTCTACATGATTCACAGAGTTATCACATCTCTGCTCGCCTACCTTCCCTTTAATTAGCTCCGGGGACCTGAGCAAAGTGTATGTGCATGGTAGTGTGTGTGTGTGTGTGTGCGTGTGCGTGTGTGTGTGTGTGTGTGTGCTGTACACAAAGGCTGTTTCTCTCTTGGTTTCTTTCACTACATCTATGCTTGCACCAAAATTAAAATCCCATATTGCCTTTCAGGACATACTGCATTTCTTTAACAATAAATGTATTGACTCGTGCAATCTGCCCTTATTTAGTCTGCATTGTGAATTAGAGATTCCTGTTCTCACTAAGCTGCATGCTACACTGAGTATGACACTGGTGATGTTTTGCAGTTTAAGTTTAGTGCTTGGGTTAACGCAATATTTTTTGTGACTAAATAACTGACAAGTTCCAGTTGAGTTCTCCTTATCCTTGAAGAGCTCCTTTGTTTCTCACATATCCCTTTTACCCACTCCCATTAAACATTCGGACAACAGAGTGAAAGAAAATAACTTACGTGTTTAGAGATTTTTAGACTCAATGTATCGCTTTGCACTTACCGTACATGCTTGTTAACTAATGGAACTAATATTATACAAAATAGACTGTGTGAGCTGTAAGCAATCTGGGAAAAGTGGAAAAAATGAGTCTTTTTCTTTTGTATTGTACTTACAGTACCACAGGGATTTACCAGTATCAGCTTTTCATGAAATGGCTCAACAAAACCCTGAAATAGTCTGGTCCTGCAGATAAAAAATGGAATATTGATGATCTCATGTTTACTAACTTTGTGTTAAAATATTATATATGTTATCTAGAAACAGTATTTACATTGGATTTTCTTTTAGGTAACAATTAGGGAAGGTTCATTCATCATTTAGTAATATTGTGGTAGACATGAGGGTCTGAAATGATTAGTCGATTAATCAATTACTTTATCAACAGAATATTTACATGCAGCTATTATGATGATGATTATTATTTTTTTAAAGGCTATTTGCTGAGGCATGTTTTGCTTTTTATTTACAGATGACGATGTAGAGGCAGACTGGGGTATGACGTGAAGCACCGGTCCCTGGGACTGAATTGAAAGAAAGAAAAAGACAATGCCAAAGAGGGACTGGGTTTGAGACTGTTGGTAAGACACAAAACATTTTAGTTGTTCAGTTCAACTTAA
The DNA here is from genome assembly GCA_038501785.1 of Myoxocephalus aenaeus. Lineage (NCBI taxonomy): Eukaryota > Metazoa > Chordata > Actinopteri > Perciformes > Cottidae > Myoxocephalus > Myoxocephalus aenaeus. The sequence goes on from JBAMJR010000140.1 coordinate 6,034,425, forward strand.
TTGCTCTTTTACTTTGCTATAACGAAACATAGTCTCCTCATGCAAGGATAGTACTGGTGGTCAAACTACAATAACAACTTGGCTGTCATTTTAACAGCCAATATGTTTGAAATTCCGCTTCAGGAGTTACGACTAATATGCCGACTTGCTGTGCATTGATTTAGGAAGGAAGAAGTGAGGAGAAAAGATCAGAGAGCAGAGTGAATGTGACGTATAAGGCGAGATAAACCCTGAGCTCGGAGGCCCTGGTCCAGGATCCTCCAGTCAGAGAGACTATGATTCTAGATCACACAGTTCTGACGTTGTGGCTTTCTGTAATGCTTTTATCAATGAAAGCATGCAAGCATGTACACAAACTGTCTCTGCTGTCGCAACCATACACTTTCTGCCTCACACAAACACACACACGTAGGCCAAATGCATCAATACCAAAAGGGTTTAATCAACTCTCGGAGGAAGACATCATTGCATTTAGAATCAAACCTATGGAATCAATACCTGTGTTACACTTAAAATGACAAAGTGCTTAGTCGGAGCTCATGCAGGCACACAGCCCCGGGGTTAGTTTTGAATGTATAGATGAATGTGTGGATCGTTTATGGTTGTGATTTTGGTTGTGTGATGGATCCTTGCAAATCTGAACCCCTCGGGCATAGACAACCTTTCCACCGGTGAAATATCTGAGCACCATCAAATAGAGACGCTATAGCAAATACAGTACGTTACCTTGAAATAATGCACTGCAGATGCATGCAGGGCGTTCAGCTGCTCTTGGGATGCAATTAAATCAAAAGTGATGTGACCAATCTGTTTATGCCTGCTGATATTACATTTTCACTTTTAATTGCTTTTTTGATATATTATAGCCACCATGAAAAAGCTAATGTAATCACTATCATGACAAGCTGCCAACAGTGCAACTTGTGTAGAATTATAGGAAGGTGTGTAATTAAAGGAGTTATTAATAAAAATAAATTAACATAAAACACTATTTGTATTATGACTAGCAAATATGCTTTAAGTGGTACATAACAACAGTGCTTGAGTTCAGACGAGGATGTTTCAAAACTTTTTATTTCGTAACTTTGAAAAGTATTTATTAACAATTCTATTCGGAGTGCCTGTGTTAATATATTGGAATACAGAAGCCTAACTTATTTATCAACCTGGCTGCTTTTACAATCAAGTAAAAGATCCCAAGAATCTTAAGAATCAACACATTTCACAATTGACAGTAGGAGACAGAATGGTAATTTCACACACACACACACACACACACACACACACACACACACAAACACACACACACACACACACACACACACACACACACACACACACACACACACACTTCTTCTCTCATGTGAATTTCTTAGACCTTAATGATGAACTTGTGGAATCTAACTTCTTAGCGTGTTTAACTGTTTGACGTCAGGGGACCTTCACACTAAGTCAATGTGTCAATATAAGCTTAAGTGAAGGAGTGGCTTGAAAGCTAACCACAGAATCAGACTAAGTGTGAATTTCCATTTCTCTCACACGGTTAGTAATTACGGCAGCACTCCCTTATCCTCATTCTCTCAAACAGTCTTTGCCTGCAGTGGGCATGTAAGTATGTGAAAGAAAGAGGGTGAGAGAGTGTGATAGTATTATGTATTATTGCAGTCACGCTGTCCACGTCTGAAAACATTTCACAGGCAGTGCAAGGGAAATGTAAATCTGAGTTTGCTGAATCCAACACACACACACACACACACACACACACACACACACACACACACACACACACACACACACACACACACACACACACACACACACACACACACAGAGGAGAAAAAACTCATCTCCCCTCTCTCCCTTATACACACATAATGCATTAAAATGGAAAACAGCTCACACTGGCCCCGGCATTGAAGGGGGCCCTAATATTTGTTTTTCCCTCCCCTGTAGTGTCCTCATTGCCAATGACCAAATTTATAATAATCTCTGCCTCAGAGTCCAGCGCTGCTTTCGGAATCTTTAATCACCAGCAGTGATTCCTTCAGGCCGGCCCTGGCCAGCTACAGGCCCACTTCCCTTCAGCCCTGCTTCAGCAACACTGCAATTGGTCCCAATCTCGGCAAGCTGCCTGTAGGTTGGATTGTCTTCATGTGTGGTCACTTTTCACCAGGACTCATGCAACCACAGTGATGTATTACAATGCAATCACTTGTGTATCACCGAGTTTTATCTGCGGTTACCTAAATACAATCCATATGACAAAGTGGACATGCATACAAGTGCCCTTGCTCATAGTCATTGTGCCACCTCCTTGCTGTGTTTCCAACCTGCAGCCCGTTGTTACCCGTGTTGTAGTTCAGTGTGTAGAGTATATGAGCAGCACGCCAGGTTCAGGGATTCTCATTGGGATAACATGGAGACCGAAATAGAAGGGCATTGACTCAACTAAAAACATCGTCTTCCTATATTTTTGTGAAATACGTCAAATAAAAATACATGTAATGCGCACAAAGTGACAAAAACACAATATCATTGTTTAGCCAGTTGTTATGCTGTGCTGACATACGCACACCGCCAATTTGTTGTGACTACCTTACAAGTGGTACATAGTGATAGCTCTTTGAGAAACTGATGATTGTTTACCTTGAAATTTGTTAAAACAATACAAAACAGCAAACTAATCTCCGCAGTCAGGCGATGAGCTTGCACCATCTTGGACCTGTAATGAAGTTCCCTGCTGTTCAGCTTCTGTTGTTTCACATTAAAAGCCTTTCACTGGGGAACCACAGACATGATAGTGTGTAATGTAGTGTAATCTAATGTGAAGAGGCCAAAAGGAAGTGCAGCCTTTCTGGCCTTTATGCGCTCGGCCTTTAGGTTAGCAATGGCATAGATAACAATGATTTGGATAAGATTGGATGCTCTATTGTTACTGATCTGTTTCAAATATTGCAGGGAGCCACAGTGAGCTGCTTAGATGAAGTGACTGCTGTTGTCTAACTCCCAACACAGCATCAAGGTAAGCAACCTTTATTATGCTGTTCCTGCCATATAGAAAACAGCTCGCTCCATGCCAGCATTATTAGCGCTCATCAGTTATTACTGTTGTCGTTGAAAACGAATTGCAAAATATTTTTGCCCCAAAGCAAAGACATTTTATTGCATCTTACTTATTTTCAAGAGTTAGTCTGTAGTGCTTTGTTCATTTGTCCATAATTCAACGTTTTTGTGGTGAGTGGTTGCAGAAAGACTGTGAGAGTCTAAACCAATTCTTACTTTTAAAACGTATTCCTGTCTTCAGACAAAACAACACTGCTTTCCAATTGGGGAACTAATTTAACACCAAGTCCTGTAAAATAGGTTAACTTTACAATTTTAAAGCCCAATTCTTCATGCCTCTGATTTCCAAACTGAAGTAGCGTATATAAATACTTCATTTGGGAGTTCTCAATGGGATTTGTCTGACCAGATGGAAGAGCAGATGTACATATTTTTTAGTTTTGACTGACCTTGAGCCCAGCTGGCTTTCTCTGTTTAGATTTCTAAGTAAAGTTTTCCAGTTCTTGCATGTATGAATTGGTACAATACTTTATTAATACCCCTCAGGTGTCATTAAGTTATATCTACATTGTACCCAAGGAAACACATTAGCCACCACATGTGCTTAGACTAACCAGGGAAAACTAAATGAAAGAAAGAGAAAAAACACAGCTAAATAATACATTGTTATAACACTGGTGAACTATAGTCAACACAAATGTCATCCATGGTACACAAATCACAGGTTACATTGTACATTCTGCTGTTATGCGAATATGTAAAGCTACTGTATCAAACCTCACAAATATGAATATGTTGCTACCAATGTACAGGTCACATGTATTAAGACTGAAAAATGCTTCATATTGTTTGGATACGCTGGTTTATTCAGAGTTCTCCACTGTAGCCATGCTGTGACTGGAGTTCAAGGGGTATTTGCCCTGAGTTGGGCCTCTCAGGCAGAACTCCCTCTCAGACCCCAACCACAACCAATGGCTCGCCGTAACATCTGTGTCCCAATGATGCCTATATTTAGAATAATTGTTTTTAATTTAGAGACTGAAGCCTAAAATGCAAAGTGCCTCTCTGCAAAAACACATCTGGTCGAACTGATTTCCGAAAACGATCTGCCCAGAACTGCCCAGTCAAAAATCACAAGTTTCTCTGATTTATATCACTTTACCTGGTGACCACATAACCCATAGTGCAACCTACATTGGCAGAATTAGTTGTTTTGTCATATTTTACCCCAAAAGACAATTAAGAAAGAAGAACAGATGCTGGACACAGATCACATCAATGTTATAACAAATTGAAGGTCTTGGAGTCAGATCTAAACCCAGCTAGTCTCGGGGGGGTTAATGAGAATGCAGATTTTCATATTTTCCTGCATGTATGGCACCATTTATTATTCCTATGAATACTTAATATATTTCTTTTGACTGCTAATGTATGACCTTAATGACCATTGTCTTGTCCGGACAGAAGTAACAACAAACATTATAAAGAAGTTCAAATTTTTACTGTGACATGAATTTTGTTGGTGCATGTCTTTAATATGTTTCAAATACAATTTAAAGCAAGTTCTACATTGGATAGACATTACAAATGAACTATTTCCGGACCAAATCTAATTTCTATTTATTTCCTCTTTCATGTAACCTTTCTGCCTCCCTTTCCATGCCTGTTTTCTTAATCTATCAGACCCTGCTCTTTGCCAGACAAAGTCGCATCACCAAGTCAGTTTTCTATGAACCGACCCCCACCGCTTGCCCATACAGATACAGACACATGATAAACACACATTTCCCTTTTGCAATCTAAGCACATATACAAATGAGACACTCACATATATGACTAGTCTTGATTAATCAATTGAATAAAACAATTTTTTACAATCCTGCTCCTCCAGGGGCGTTATCTTAGGCGTTATGCGGTCTGCATAAATCATAAATCCGACCAATCTGGTGATTGCAGTTGTGATAGCCCTTGCTTCTGCACCGCCTCAGCATAGACTAATGTTATTTCCCTCCCCCGAAATGCATAATAACAATAATGATAATAATAATATCCACGTCAAGCCCAGCTCATAAATATCAGGATCAATCTGGCTTGAGAGAGGGTACATATGCATAAAAAACAACTCAAATGAGGGGCAAGTGAGGGCTCTGCCAGTGTTATTGTGCATGTTTCTGAAAAAGAGAGGGAGACAAATAGTCACATTTCTCCGGAAGAGAGCTGAGTGACCCCTCACATGCATATTTTGCTCATTTGTATGTGTGATTGTGTCCCTGAGTGTATTTGTGTGTCCTCCCATGGCGCATGAGTGATGACTTCAAGCAACTGTGACCCCCACATATCACCCCTCCATGCATATAAAAACAGCCCACTGCTTTAATATCCTCATTTAATGACTAGCCCCAGTGAAAGACCATTAACGTAATGACATCACACTGGCCATCTCACACGCACGCACGCACGCCACACACAAAAGCATTCTTACTCTGAGCGCTGACATTCTCTTCTTTCTCTAATGAACAAGGAATTAACAGTAGAGGTGAAATGTTTTTCTTTATTATGCCTGTGTGAGTACAGTTATGTCTTCATTTTAATCTTAATAGGAGATCTTTCCGATTGTTTGTCCACATATAGGCGACAATATCTGTGTGTGTGTGTGTGTGTGTGTGTGTGTGGGGGGGGGGGGGGGGGGGGGATATGAGCGTGTATGTGTAGATGCCGCAGAGTTGGGGGTTGCAGTTTCATCTTACTAATTCAAGGACAGTTCCTAATCATGCAGAGTGAATACATGGAGACATTACAGGAGCATATGCATTAACCTCTTGCATATTTACGTCATGGACACGCACACACACACACACACACACACACACATACACACACACTCGCATGCTAACGGCACGCAAGCAATTTGTAATATTGAATAGCTGACACAGTAAGATTTCATAATCTATTGACAGTGTCACAGCACAGTCATGCAAGGTGGTGGAGCTATTGATAAACACAGTATTGGCCTGTCATCCGTGTTCCTTTATCCGGCCTGATGTAACTTAGTACAAACAGCAGAGCCAAGGCCACTCTTGATGACATCATAGCACCCATGGGGGCTGAGGACTCCCTAAAGCAGGGCTTTTCCCCGTGCACTGTGTTGCAGCTGTGTTGGAGATTCCTGTTTTTTTTATTTTTTTTATCTGTGGCAACGTAATGACACACAAACATGATGGAGGTTATGAGTACTTTATTGTGTTTAGTACAGAAAATGCACAATATATGTATTGCATAGATACAAAATGACACACTGTTGTCAGGGATTTCTTGAAAGGTTTATATAGCAAAAGATAGATATAATATTTGTCAGTTATTAAAAAAAAAAAAAAAGCAAAAAGAAAACATTGGTAACTTAAATTTGAAACTTGGCAAAATCATATTTTTGCATCATTAGAGTGTTTTTGACACACACAACACAAACATACATACTGTATACACAAGCATTTGCATCCACATGAAGGCAAAAAAATAACATCGTCCCAGACCATAAATATGAGTTGATGTCACTCTTAAAAGCATTACACTCAGTGATGCATTCTCAACAGTTCATAATTCTAATCAGTGCGCTAATACAGTTGATATATTATACCTCAGGACACTATTCCCCCATGGTGGCAATTATCGCAAAACACCCGAGATCAACATCCCAGTAAACACACACTTGTAAACAGGCAAACGCACACCATCCACATCATTTTTGTCCCTCCAATTAGAATTTTTAATATCCTGGTCGGCGTTAATGGAGATTAATGGCCAATCGCCATGGTGAATTCCAACGTCATCTATTATCATTCCAGCCTTGGTCCCAGTCCGCTCTAATTACATTCTCAAAATGCCCTTCGCTTTCCAACCCCCAGCACCCTAAGATCAATCAATAATTTTAATTTTCGGATGCCCCCCAACCTCGCTCCAATCCCTACCCTCGTCTTCCGCTTTCGCTCCTTTCTTCCTTCTCCGCGCGTGTCGATTTGTTTCCAACGAAAATCAAAAGCCGTAGAATAAAGGCTTATGGAGAATTAATTAGCCATGTCCACTATAGCTTCCCTTGATTCCTTCGTTTGTTTGTCCATTTGTGCAGTCGCTCGTCCGCCTTGTTTCTCTCTTGCGTCTGCTACTGTATGTCTTTCCTCCTTCGCCCTCTCTCTGTCTGGCGCATGGGGGGCGCTTTCCACTCTTTCCCCTTCTTGTCACATAATTAGCATGCAGATATGCATTGCCTGATTCGCAAGTGAAATTGCCTTCCCTCTCTGTGTCTCTGCTCGCTTTTGGGGCTCTGATTGTTCTTATTCAAATAGGATGTTTGATTTGGGTAACCCACCCCCCGCCCCCATCCTCTCGACCCAAACACACACACACACACACACACACACACACACACACACACACACACACACACACACACACACACATATATGAACATACACATTGTATGATAACGGTCCTCTTTATCTGCAGACGACAGAGCGTTGTCCAATCTACTCCCACTCCCTGCCTTGCTGCCAATCATGCAAAAACAAATGTGTCAAATGTGAAAAATTAAACCCATTTCCAATCTTGTGGTCATTTCAAAACAGCTTGGGGTGTGCTAGAGCCTGCCTAAGCCTCTTTTTCTGTATGTCCTACAGTATGTACTAGTCTGCCAATAATATTCTGCCTATACCTCAATGGCACACATTCAAACAGACAAGAATACAGTACAGTGTGTGTTTTGCACCCACCCAGTCCCGAACCCTACACAAATAAATTTTTCTCTCTCCCTCCCTCCCTCTCTTCCTCACACACACAGAGCACGTCTGCTGGTGCACAAAGATGTTTGCTCAGCACATTTCAATATGAACATCATAATACTCTATCTCGCTACCATCCGTTTTGCTTGTCATAAACCAATTCAAGCCAGCAGTTTTTTGTTTCTGAACACTGCTGAGACAAAAATCACATTCATTTTCCCACTAAAACTCAAATGTCATTATTTATTGAAAAAGAAGAAGATTGAGGTGGGTTGCAACATCTATTTTTGATGGCCATGAAATAAGAAATGCAAGGGAGTCAATATTTGACCTTTGACACATTGCATAAATGAAGGTCAAATTGGAAGCCAGACCTCTATCTTTCACCCTCATTTTGCTTTAGGCTCTCATAAATATTTAAACACCTCACTCAATGCATACAGTGATATTGAATAATTACATTAACATCATTCCTTTGCAGATATGAGACGAGAGAAGTGCATTCCCCATTGAGAGAATATGGCAAATGTAAAATACTGAGGTCTGGTTAGGGAATTTCCTGCTACAATATGTGTCTTCACATGTGATCATAACACATAAACACACAGACAGCAACAAGTGTCAGGCTGTAGGGGGAGGTTTCCCTGCACAGTCATGTCTTGGTATCGTTGGCACAAGGCCAGCTTTGCCATCTGTCCCCTCTCCCCCTTTCCCTCTCTCATCCTCCTCCTCCTCCTCCTCCAAGCCAATCTGTTCTACATTTGCTATCATTACGTGCCTGCCATCCTTATGGCATATCAGAGGCAGGCGCCAGGCACCCTTTACCCCTCTCTCTCTCTTTCTCCTCACGCCCCTCTCTTCACGCCCCTATTTCCGCGCCCACTTCGCCACGGAGTTCTCTAAAGGGTCCAGGTGGCATCTTGCCCTGCTCTCTTCTCGGAGCCAGGACGGAAAACAAAGAAGTGCAGCGAAGAGAACAAACAAATCCCCGAAAACTAGGATATACTCCTTTCCACATCCTGCTTGGAGCTTGCTGTGCTTCCTGTGCCCACAGGCTTGGTGTTGGTTTGTTGTTGTTGTTGTTGTTGTTGTTGTTGTTGCTGTTGCTGCTTCTGTTGCTGCTGATTTCCATGCTTCTTCCTCCTCTGGATGGCTGTTGCAGTTTGAGCTAAAAGGCTGGAAAGTAAACCTTTTCAAACCTTGGAACTTCCCTGGCTTTGGTGCAATTAACGGGACCCTGGTATGTCTCATATGCCCACACACACACACACACACACACACACACACACACACACACACACACACACACACACACACACACACACATACACATGCACGTAGATGCTGCAGAGTGTTTCTCAGAGCTCCCTGCCACCTCCTCCGCCTGCTGCCTCGAAAGAACTGGGAATACCATGGGATCTACCAGAGACTCACTTACACATACACACAGGCACACGCCGGATTTAATACTCACGTGCACTCGCTGGTCGTTTGAGGCTGCAGGAAAGTGAATAATCAATTAAGTATTGATTTTTTGTAAGATTTTGTAAATTTCAGGCAAAGACAAAGAGGGTAGCTTAAGGAGAGCCGCCGCGAGCGAGAGGAGCCGCAAATTAGCCAATAAACACAGATGGGGGAATAAACGAAGGTGAACGAACGAACCGCTCGTCACTGCAATATGCTTCTGTTCATTTTTGTTTCTCTATTGTTTCTACGTGTCCTTCCAGATGAATTAATTCTGAATGCGACAATGGTTTCCTATGGAGACGAAAGGATGGCGATTGGACGTGCGAGGGTTAAAAGCAAGAGCTGCAGGAGGAGAGAGAGTCACTGGAGGACTTGGTAATTAGGCAGCCAGCAACACAAGCCTCATCTGTATGCGGAGTATGCAAATTGACCGGCTGGCTCTTTCTTTTTGTCATGGATCAGAAGGCAAGAGCTGCAGAGAAGAATTAAGAGCTATTATTCTACCCAAGGAGACTGATATATGCAGAAGAGGGGGAGAGGGGGATGAGAAGGAGAGGAAAGAACACTCTTTAACCACAGAGATATACAATGGACTTCACTGCAAAGGAGAGTCAAATACAATCACACAAACGCACGCTTATTCTCTTCGCACGCCCTGGAAGATTCTTCTACATTTGCGCTGGAAATAGCGAAAGAGAAAACGACAATCACGCACCTTCATTCGCTATTATGCCTATCTCCACATATTGATAGGCTGCTTTGTGGATGATAATTACCTTTTGGAATATCGAATCCCGAAACGAGCCTCGGAATGAAGGAACAAGAAGAAAGGACAGAAAAAAGAAAAAAGAGCGCTGGTATGCAAAGGCGCTAATGATATTCAGAGCGCTGACTGTGTCATCTGCATGATGACAACGGCCAATTATAATGAACCATTGGCTCTCCGACACAGATAAGTAGGAGAGAAAAGGATATGGGTGAAAGGGAGGGGGAAGCGGAAGAAAAAAAACTTCCCCGACCCTTTCTTCTTAATTTGCCGCTGATAGTTGCAGATTTTGTGTCGTGTGGATTTACAGTAACGGTACGATACGTGTTGAAAAAAAAGACAACCTTCCCTTGCACTGTCCCTTAAATGGAATAAAAGGCCACAGAAGATGAGAGTATCCCTCCACGTAGGATTTATGGCTGCTTGGGCTGGTATTCCATCGTTGGTCAACTGGACTGGTTCTGATGGCACCTGCTCCTGTACCAACCATCGCTCTGACGAGCCAAGGAATCTGTTGGAAAACACACACACGCGGACCGGCGTACGCACATACGGCGGCATCGTTCACAGTTCCGTCGTCTCCCCTTCCTCATCACACTACAAAATGCCTCCCCATCACCGTTTTGCATATTTGCATGCCGCCCCGCCTGCCACAAAGGACTAAACAGCCGTATGCAAAACAGTCTGGTATCCCCACTTACATAGCGATGAGACGAACAGTGTGAGAAAGAGGGGGCGGGAGCTGGGCGGGGGGTAGAACACGATGGGGGGAGGAAGACAGGATGATGGGGGGGCAGGAGGGCCACAGGGGAGCTTGTTGGCACAAAAAGGGGGCACGTGCGGTGATACCACTCCTACTACGTGATGACAGAAAGAGGCGGGCGTGGGAAAAATAGTCGTGGAGTGGAGGGGGGATGAAAGAGAGGGGAGAGGAGGGAGAAGGGGGGTGAGGGCATGTTGGCACTAAGAGGGGGCACGTGTTGCCGGAGGAGGAGGGGCGACGTGGGTGGGCGAGGTGCAGTGGGAGGTACAGGGAAACGGGGGGTTACACGGGGGGCGCGGCAGGGGGTGGCACTAGACACAGACGAGTGTCTAAAGAGGAAGGGTTTTCAGATTGAGGGGCCACCTGCATTAAGGAGGAATGTCACACCATTAAAACACAAGACGCACAGTCACCCTCCCGACACACACAGAGACACACACACCTCTTATCAGACCTCAGGGGAATATGCCAAGGGGGTGTGGCTGCCACGTCCGTGACGAAGCAGGGTAACTTCCACACGAAATACCCACGTGTGCCTCCACAGACCTGCAGGGGTGCCAGCGATGTGTGTGCTCCCTTGCGCGCACACTCACACGTTTTTGCATACGCAGATGCATCAGGAAGCTGAGTCCTCGCTGCAGACTTGGCACCAAGCCAAAGATGTACATGCTGTATGCCTGCTATTTGCATAAAGAAGCAAACACACACATGTGTTGCACCAGAAGGTCTTTTGATAAACTGATTTAGATTTTGGATTTGACTGGTGTTCATTTGAAGGAAGTGTTTTGATTTCATTTCTTTTATGGGATATTTTTTTTATTATAGTAGGCTACACTGTATTCTTTAGTAGTATATAAATGAGGCTGTATTTGTATGTTTATTTGATACTCTTTGTAAATTGACTTTTTTTTTGTGTATTATACAGTAAGTGATTTTACTTCTTTACAATAATTGTGTTTCCAGTGAAGGTAGTTGTTATGATTTTTTATTTTTTTTAAATGCTCTGTTAACAAAAAAATTACCAAATGATCACCAGTGCCTTGGATGATATTTAATGTTTTAATTATGTAGAAAATACTGATAATTGTATGACTGTTGCAGGTCATATGCCGACCTTTTGTGAACACAGTAAATTCCTGTTATAATGTCACCATATAAAGTAGATGTTGTCTCTTTGTAGGACAAGATCTGAGACTACTTCAGCTGGGAGTTGTATGTCTAAACCTTGACCTTGGTGACAAAAAGACTAAATTGGTTTGACTCTCGTCAAGAGTTCACATTCACCATCTTAGTCATCCAGTGGCAAGTTGATTTGATTATTTTCACATTCACTTCTAGTTTAAAAGCGATAGTAGTTTCATATGTCCTTCTTGAGATGCAAGCCTATTGCTTTTAGCCTCACTAAGTGAATCATCAGTGGCAGTATCAAATTACCCTCAACAGAGACCAAAGGTTACTTAAAGGCCTTTTAGTCATCCACGCTGGCATGCCAGCTAATTTACAGCAGACTCATTAGACCAGCATTAAACACAATTTCCTGCCGACAAATTTCATTTGGTAGAAAAATCATTACCATGGCAATAATAAACAAGCTTATACAGTAGTGGCTAATGGCAATTTAAGTAACCTAATGTCGTTAGCAAACCCCAGAAATAGCAACAGTAGCTTGAACAGCTATGATCAAAGCTCTATTTCACATGGATGTTGACATGCCGAGTGTTAAGATAACTTTGGAGTTTTTATTTCTTTCTGTTTTCTTTCTCTTTCTTAAGCTTTGTCTTGGGCCTGGACAATGACAGTGGAAATACAATGTTTCATAACTGTCAGTGCACAGGGTTGTGTGTAGCCTGGGGTTGCTGTGCTGAACAATAAACCATAATTTGATAGATGAGAAATTACAGCGGTCCATCTACTGTGCAGGGCCTTCACCCCGGGCAACGCAATACCGTGCCAGATGATGTGTCACATTGGAGAAAAATGGAATTATTCTTTTATTCTTTGTTAGTAATGTCTGCCTGTGTTTTGAATGTAGCATCCCTGTTTGTGTTATGTAGATAAACTAATACAGCAGATGGATGTGAGGCATCTCTTTGGCACTGCCAATTATTATAGGCCCTCTGTCCTTTGAAGCGCCATACATTGCAGTTTTGAGAGTTGCTGGCAGGAATGATAAGCCATCGGAGTTCATGTGGTGTATATATTGTTGAGTACACCACCAATTTATATTAAACAGTCACTAAACGCCCACCTCCTCCTCTTTCCCACATGTGGAGAGTCACTGCTGATAGGAAATATGTATCATAGCTAGCCCACCTCTGTTAGCCAATGCATTTGCCATTAGTGAATGCATATCTCTTTGAGTGAGACATGGTTTTGCTGTGGAGCAGGTTGGAAATTATGTGTTTTCTGTGACATTGTGGCTGAGAACTACTCAGACCAGCCATTAGTACCCCTGGAGCATGCTCCAGTGCTGTATCATTTGTGTCAAGCATACAAGACTGATTTGACTTGGTCTCATGCTGAGTGACTGACAGCTATGTGAATAAACATAATGGTCGCGATCCTACTGGAAACTAGTGCTTGAGTGTAAATTAGTGGGCAGCACTAATAGCACGCGTAAGAGGGAATGTTTTAAGTGCAAGTATTTAACTGGGAATGCACTGCAGTATTCTGAGGCGAAGGTAAGAAGTTGGCGGGGTGATGGGCAGCTATTCATCATCCCTGTTGTGTAAGCTGTTGCTTTGTAATTATACCACTAGGGTCACTGTGATGCTTGTGTTAACTTGTACTGTGCCCACATCTTACAAGAAATCCATTCAAATCTGCCCCAAGCACAGTTTCTCAATATCTGATCATATATATTGTATACTATGTACCAAGACAGTTATGCTGTTAAGAATATAATGTTTTTATTGCATGTTTCAAAAGCTCCAGCCAATATCAGGGAGGGTAATCCTACTCCTTTGTTCTGCTGTGTTGTATCTCTTGTCACACAACAGCAGTACTGTAGTCAATGGAGGAAACATTTTGTCCTCTTTTTGAAGCCACTGAAGCTCACATCCTCAGAAGGTGGTGATGTCATGTGAAATGAATGGCTTTTATTCCTCAGTAATTTTATGATCTTGGCATGAAACCTTATATCCGACTCCATTCCTATTAAGGAATACCCCCTCCCTTTTCTTTTTTTTAACAAGAGCGATCTGATAGATGTTCAGAAAGATGTTTTTTTTCTTCCCCTTTGTTCTGGTCAGTGGGCTCATGCAATGTTTATTAGATTAAAAGTCAGTCACTGCGACGAGAGAAAAGGTGAAAAAATTCAAAACACAAAAGAGAAGCCTATCGCTGGCACTAGCAGTGCGTTCTCTGCTGGTCTTTTTTATTACAAATTGAGGCCAAATCACTTTGGAAGGCACCAGTGAGGGGAGGGATAGATTTGTCTGTGATTTAAAGCAGCAGTATGTAGTGCAGCATTTATGATCAGAACTTGCGTCTGTGTCTGACAATTAATGTGACTCCAGTCGGTTTTATGACCGGATTCAAACAGAGACTGCGTTTCATAGTGATGATAGAAGACAGAGTGGACATAAATAAGAATATACATATGTGAAATCCATAAAGGGGTACCCAATGGTTTACATGGGAAAGGGAAGTTGGGGTGGGAGAGTTCATCCCCCACATCTGAATTGTCACAGCAGCTTGTATGATGTACAACATAGTGGGGGTTGTCATGTTCTGGTATTTGACATGTACCTGAATTGTTCTAACAACTGACTGTGACCAAAAATGACTCACTCACACTGAGAGTCTCTTTTTCTAATACTCTTTGTTCCTTTTCTTTTTTTAATACCTTGTACTGTATTCAACCAGGTTGTATTTAATCAGGCCAAATGCACAAATAAAGGCCTGTGAGCTGACTGCTTGATTGTTAAAACGGAGGGGAAAAACGTTTCTTTTTATATGAAGGTATAAAAAAAGCTGCTTGGCACAGTGATTTTTGATGAGTTAAGGATATCAATGGCCACTATTATCCCATAAAGCATGTATATATTGCTTTGAATGCAGTCTTTATTGCCCTGTTTTGTTTAATGGCATTCTCACACTGCCCATCTAAATATTTAATCAGTGTTGACCCTGGTTTTCCATTATTTCCTCAATTATTTGCATAATTGCAAATAAGTGAGAACATACCCATTGTAAGTGCTCGTGGAGCTACAGCACATGTTTTTGATTGTAAAGTCTCACATCTAGCTTACTCTTTAGTTATGTGTAATGCCTTTTCACTCTTTGAATATACATGCAGCCAAGTAAATTAAGTAATGTATATTTTATTGTTGGAAATTTAAAGTGATCAAAAGCCATGGCAAAGCATGACAAAGATGGTTAAAAGAAGCTAAATCCATTTGAAGCACCAGTGCTGGGGTGAAGTATTTTGACTTTAATTGATCATTTTCAAGATCCGTAAGGTTATTCTTTACTCTGGTGACACTTTTTGCGGGAAGTATTCTCTGTGCTGGTGGTTTTCAGTATAAACACTTGCTAGTATTGAATAATAATAATAATAATAATCACGAAAGATGAGGTAAACTGTTTTTAAACATTAGTTACTCCTTGGTTTAAGTTGCTAAATCATCGTATCGTTGACCCTTCCTACCTCAAACACTTTTCTTACTTATTCAGGCCTTTGTATTCCCTAGGCAACATTTGTCATCGACGAAAGCTCTCCCAGCCTTTAATCTCTTGTTGTGCTTCCTCTCCAGGTGTCTCTAGGTCTTCCTCTCTTTCTCTTGCCCTGTGGGTTCCATTTTAATGCCAGCTTGGTGATTGATTTATTTTGTTTTCTGAGTGTGTGGCCTATGCAGCTCCTCACCCTTCTTCTAATTTGAAGTTTTATGGGTTCTTGCTTGTTGCGCTTCCACAGGTTGGTGTTGGTGTCTGGTCTTTGGATTACCAGGAGATGCAGGGGCAGGGATTGATTAATGTCAGTAGTTTGTTGTCAATTTGAATTGAAAAGTTCAGTTGAGCATGCTCTCTTAAGTATTTCGTCCCTATCTGAAGTTGGTCTTCCTTCGTTTTAAAGATTGTACTTTCTGTGTACTTAATGTGGTGTATGTAATTGTATGTTTTTGTGGATAGTCAGGGTTATTGATTCTTTACATGTCTCCTTCCATATGGCCTTCAGATCTTGTCCACTGCTTCTCCAGTGAACTTGGGGTTTCTGTTTCTTGGCCCCGAAGTTTAAACTGGTTGTGTAACGTTACCTAGTTCCAATGTGCCTATCTTGATTGACATCACTGTACGTTGAATTTGGTTCGTACTTTTCTGGGATTCATGCTTTTCACTCTGACATTGAGCAGTGAGGGCCTTAACCTCCGCTTGATGCAGCTGTGGTCAATCTTATTTTCGGTTGCCTGGTGGGCAGAAACCCACGTTGCTTAATTGACGTCCTTGTGTGGGAAAACCACGCCTCCTTCCTCCAATGGAGTACAGGTGCATGGCTTGAACTGTAAGATATAGTCTGTGACAGCTGATGAACAATGCAAACTACAGTCAAATGAGCTCAGCAGAATACAGAAAGTAAACTATAATGGAGGGCATAAAGAAAGATTTACATGAAATGACTATTGAGAAGTATCAAATTACTGTTGAAATATAATCCTAGAAACAGAATCCGTTTAAAATAAACAAATTATCAGGAAGATACATGATTAATGTGTGTTCAAACAGTAAATGCAATACACTGCTTGTTTTTCTTTTATCCTATATAAATCAGTGTGACTTCTTTGTGACTCAAAGGATTGGGTACAGTAGATAATGAGTTGGACAATCAACACCGTAACACTCCGCCTCCCTCTCCCTCCCTCTTTCTGTCCAACCATCAGCAGCATCAGCCACCTTTCATCAGGCCAGACCATTGATCCTATCCCCGGCAGGGGGTCCTTTCAGTATGCAGCCTAATGTTCTCATTATATGTCCTGCATGGTCCCATTGCTGATGACTGCCTGATTACCATCTCATTAAGAGACATGGCCAGGCAGGAGAGAGAAGGACCTGTCACAGTTTAAGGAGCTCATCAGAGCACAGAAATAATACATGCTGGAGGCTTGCTTCCTGCCTGATGGTACCTGAAGGAAAAGTATTTCTTCATCGGAGAAAATAGCAAGAAATAATCACACTGTAAACTACAAGCTGGACATTTGAGGGATATAACATTTTAATCCACACATAGATCACTTTAAATACTGTTTTAACTTTGATACATGTTTGGTGTAACCACACTTGCTACATAAAGTGATAAGTGGCATGTTGATTTATGATCAATATAATGTTCTGACCTGAAAGATATGAGAGATTCTCCCTATCACCTGCTACAAAGTGAATGTACAATTATAGACTCAAGTTGCTCAGTTAGACATGATCCTGTCAGCCCCTTAACAGTCAAACTCTGTGGTCTGATTATGAATGTATCTGAGACACTCCATGCTTTTACCTAAGATCTGAACTCCAACCGTGAAATGCTGAATAAACAATGACAATGTAACATTCATTTTATTAGACTCTTGCCTGTCCGTCTTAATTAAGAAACATGCTGGTCAATGATGTACCTTGATTAAGCTGGTCTCTTTCAAGGTTTAAGGACAGATTTTCTTTGACAATTAATTATTGTTTCTGTCTATTTATGTATCTGTCTGTGTGTAGGTGTGTGTGTGTGAGTGCTAGTGTATCTTTATTCCAGCATCCATGTGTGCTGGGGGGGGGGGGGGGGATGAAAATCCCAAGGTAATCTGAAGCACAAAGGCAATGTCATTATAGACATGGGGGGACATTATTCTAAAATGGCAAGTGATGCAGTGCTGAGACAGTAGATAAGGTGAAGAGAAAATGTGGAGGAAAGAGGAGAGGAGAGAGTGAACGCTTGAATTTGTCATGGACAGATAAAACCAGGCTCAGGCCAGGCTGGAGGACGCCGTGATAGGGGTGTTGTTTTTCCCCCCTCTCTTCCCTCTGTCTTTCTTCCCTCCCTCCCTTACTCTCACTATACCCTCCTCACTCCCTTTTTGAGGTTTATCTGACATACGATGAATGCAGCAATTTTATCTGAATAGACAAAGGAGCGGTGACATGCAGCCTCACTCTGACGATTGACCTTGAAGGAGTCGAAAGGAAGGAAGGAAAGAGGGAGGAGGGAAGGAAGAAAGAGGGAAATGGTCATGGTCGTTGCTGCTTCGTTACAACTCTCTGAGCTGTCGTTATCCTCCTGAAACTTGAAACACTATACATTGCACATGTGTTTGTGTAACCATTTTTAAACTGGCTAAAGAGAATGTATATGATATTTCCACGTGTAACATAAAACATATTGAAAACACATATGTTTAGTTCTTTGTTGATTTGAAATGAAAGATCTATGACTGATATAAACAAAGTTAAAATCAATGTTTAATGGAATCGTCCACCTTATAATATAATATAACAACCGTAAAATAAATGAATGGTGAAACTTTGCAAGTCTGTGTTCATTTTGCTATTTGGTGCTACAGCGGCATTTTCTAAAAATCAAAAGCAGTCCTGCAGAATTAAAATAAAGGGCTTCTTTCTACACTCAATATTTAATACTGGTAAACAGAAGCCTTAACACGTATATAATTCAGCAGAGATACAAGATATGTTGTTTGCTGGCTGGGAGGCACGACTCACTTTTCTCGTCAAGAAATACATTTGCTCTCTTGCTCTTATTATCCCTATCGCTTGCACTAATGCTTTCTCCACCTACACGTTAAACCAACAACTGGATGCAACAAGTTCAGGCATGTTCTCTGGGGGCTGCTGACACTCAGCCTGTGAAATGTTAGAAATTGCAATCGGATGTCGAGATAGGTGAGTGGGGTTATTGGATGACAGGCTCATGAAGCAGTCAATTACAACATTTCATCTCAAAATAAAACCTGGAATGCAGAGAAGAACCCAGATTGATATGTGGGGATTTTTCTTACGATGGAATCTAAAGCTCCAGCCTTTTACTTCTGTCATCATTGAAGGTTCAATATTTATTAGAATTTTACAGTATTTAAGAGAATTTTACATTTTTAAAGAGCGGATAAAAATGTATTCATCTTTTGCAAAAATGAAATAGTAATGGGACACCAACAGAGTTAATAGAGCTTCATTTTGTCTCATGCAAACCTCAGTCTCCCTGCTGCTAATCGTACTGTGTGTGTAATTTATGACTTTTATTTCCACTCCCATCTCTCATAGTTAAACTAGAAGTATCTACTGCCAACATGTACTAATTAATTAGTTGAGTAATGGCTCTTTGGCTCACAAGCAGACATTAAACATTGTCACATACAGACCACAGTGCAATAAATACCCAATATACTTGTTAATACCTCACGCAAATCCCAGATATACATTTATTTCTCCTTGTGATGACATTTTATATGCTTTACTTTCTGCATAGGAAACACGATTTATTGATGTCATCTTTCAAGAACACCATGAAATGCAGAAGATTTTAAACAAATGACCAAGTTCACTGTTACTTTAGGATTGTGACTAGAATTGCATTCATGTGGCATAAACCTTTATAACCTTTGAGAACTTTTAACCCAAGGTAGCAGCTGTCTGATGTCACCTGGAGTGCATATGTTGAGCTTAACACACTTTGGCACACCTACACTTTGTAGTCTATGGCGGCACACTGACGTGGAACAGGGCTATATGTGGCCCACAGCTGGCGACTTCACTTGTGATGGGATATTACCCGAAGCACAGACTTGAGTTCTGACCAAATCAATTAACAGACGTGTTCTGACATAAATTTCAGGTTATGTCTCAGATGTGATGTAAAAGGCATGTTGAGAACACTGCATGACTGGGTTTGTCTGAACCTTCCTGAACTGCATGTTAGTAATTTTAAATGTCAGTAATCTTCTGTGTCACCCAGCTCAATCTGAAACAGGAAAGGAGTCATTTCACTAATCGGATCACATATTATTTCAATGACAATATGGAAAACAGAGCAAGACAACCTTCAAGAGCGGAGGACATATTTGTGATAAAACAAAAATAACCAAGGACTTCCATGTCTTGTTAACGCTCATAAAATGAATCTTAAAAAAATAGATTACCTTTATATGTTTTATTTTTCAAAATTACAGGGCTAAATATGAATCTTTTAAAGTTAAACCACAGAAGTTTACAGGAAAGAGGAGATTTAAGAATATAATCATTACCTTACAAAAAACAGCATTTTTAAAGACATAGTTTGGCCATTAAGTATACAGCACAGTATATCCAAATACATTGTATTAGTTCATCTAGCTCATACAAAGTTTTAACAAACTATTCATAATGATATAGGTATTAATACTTATACTGTACTTTTTCATACTGACATGATATGCATGCATGGGACAATACCTAGAAATTCTTCATGCATAGCACACAAAGATATGCATCCAAGTCGATGAAATACATGTCATAGAGGTTAAACACATTTAAATAAAATAGATGTGAGCCCAGAATTGAACCCTGTGGTGCCCTGTGGTAGAGAGGCTGGTAATGAGACAAACCCACTGACCGAGAAAAGTTTACCTGTACGCCGACTTACTTCCTCAGGTTCTGAGTGAAGATGATAGCATCCATGTTAGCAACACCAGCACTAAAGTAAAGTAGAAATCAAACAGAATGTCAGAATGCACAACAATTGTGACTCAAAATTGCAATTATATTGCCGTCCCTTTGGCAGAAGCCAGATTGATATTGTTGAAATATGTCATTTGAGCCACTTAAACATATTACTCAGGAACTACTTTTTCAAGGACTTGACAAAAAGGATAGCTTTTAAAAAGGAAATTAATGAGTGGACATGCAGGTTGAGGACATCGTTCTTTTAAGGAGTCTCATATTGTAGCCTGCTTCAAAAACTCCAGGCATCAAAAAAAGAAACCAAGGATGTATTAACAATGGAGAAAAAGGAAAGGCCATGTGTTCTCATTGCTTATTTAATCAACTCTGAGGTTACATCCAAAAGATTAGATTATACATTACAATTTAAAAGATGAATATCCCTGAGAGTTTGTAAAGAAATTTAAGAAAACATAGTTTAACTTAGAATGGATATAACAATCTTGTCAGTTAGGAATGGAAAAAAAATGTCAAAGTTCACAGTACAAACAAAATGCAAGATGTAGAAGATCAAAAGCTCAATAGAGAGCTGAGATAATTTTGTATTAGCAGGACTCAAACATCAGTGTGGTCAGTAAGTCCTTCATACGTAAATAATAACTTGAACTTCACTATACACTCAGCCCTTCTGGAATATGTTTTATAATTTATTGTCATTTCTTTTTTTACTACACGATTAATATATATATATATATATATATATATATATATATATATATATATATATATATATATAATATTTTCTGTACTCGTCTTCGAGAAACAGAACAAAACGTGTTAATCTAAGCACTGCCTCTACAAACACAATTTGAGGCGGGCTCTGTAGCCTTATACAGTAATTCATTGAAAACATTAATGTTGCCAAGGGGAGAAATACACTGCAGCGAG
Organism: Myoxocephalus aenaeus; assembly: GCA_038501785.1. NCBI lineage: Eukaryota > Metazoa > Chordata > Actinopteri > Perciformes > Cottidae > Myoxocephalus > Myoxocephalus aenaeus. The sequence continues at coordinate 6,055,831 of JBAMJR010000140.1, forward strand.
TTTTAGAGTCACATGTGTTCCCTGTGAAAATGTCGCCTTTTGGGCGGTATGTACTTCTCAAACTCTCGCTGTCGCTGCTTTTAGATCATTGAGAAAATGTCAAGTCCCCCCCTTGCTTCCTGTAGCTTTAATCTTTTGATGAGCAAAGTCTGCAAAGAATGCAGAGTGGCATCTTTCTTTGCTGAAAGTAAACTTGTTGAATTTAGCCTTTTCTAGTATATGAAGTATGCTGTTGCGTTAACATCTGAGGACTAAAGTAAGAAAGATTCTTAATCCATTTTAAGCCCCTCTGCATACTGGTATTCAGCTTCTGCATGTACTTTACCTTTTGGACATTAAAAAATCACATATGTGATGGTAGAGTGTTTACATATAATTATGTAATACAGAGCTTTGCCTCTGTCTTTAAATGGACAACAAAAATCCAGTTTATTTTATTTTAAGTTCTCTCTTTTCTCATATTTCATTGATTTATTTGTGGTTCTCTTATCATTAAAGACATTCTTTTCCATCTATCAATGTAATGATGCCACGAATTGACCAGTTGAATGCGATGTTCAGAATGTCTCGAGGGCTGCCTTTGTAACAGGTGTGTGACTCTATCCAGACAGTGATCTTTTAATCTCCTAATGTGAAGGGAAGAGTAATCCCACATCTGGAAGTTTTACTACTCTGTAATTGCGGCGCTACTAGTGAGCAGCCCCCTGAGCCTCAGAGAAAAAGAATGACCTGCATTCAGCTCCAAACACAGACAGACGCGATAACATTTAGAGGGGATGACATTTGGGTTAATTTCAGATGACTTGCCTTTTCCAAACCAATTTGGTTTTTGCTGTGTTTGTTGATGTTGCTTTTAATGTGACGACTGTGACATGCATTTCCACAACAGATGGATTAATGTTTTTCTTTTCTCCGTGTATTTTTTCCTCTCTTTTTCATTCCCCTCTACTCCCGCTTTCTCTCTTATCCTCTCCTGCAGGATTTCATCTAGACAGGTGCTTCCTGTCCGGACTTTGACGTAAAATTAAACACAAGTCCAGATGTGAAGTTTGTGTGTCCGTGTGTGTGCGTGTGTGCATGTCTAAGACAGACAGAGGGGGAAGCATGTTTCATATGCGCGGCCTGGTCATTTTACCACAGCCGAAAGACGAAGGAATGAAAAGAAATAAAGTAAGACCGACAGAGAGGAAGAGAGAGGGTAATAAAGAGTGTGGCCATGAAAGAGAATTTGCTACAAATGCAATCTCATGATTTGAACAAGTTAACTTTCTGTGAACCTAATATCCTTAGAATTCAAGCAAAGTGCAGGGACATTAACTATGTCTACTTTGTGTGTGCCCCCCCTTTCTGTATTTTCATGTATCTTGCTTCTTGCATAAAAGTTATTCTACTTACGCATCCACACGGAATACTGATATCGTGAATGAAGCAATGTGAATCATCGTAGCGTTCTTTAATTTATATGTCGTGTACCTATTACATACTGTACACACAATGTATACTCCTTTCATTTTAATGTCAGCTTCAAGCTGATTCCAGGTTAATGGCATCACAATGTTGCTTTCAGAAACCAATTAATTACAGCTGTCTATAAGACTTGGTTTCCTGTTAATCCTTTGCTTTTCTTGTCCTTGTCCTGAATGGAGAGACAGGGGAAGGGGACGAGAGAAGGAGATAGAGAAATGGAAAGGTCATGAGTGATGGATGCTTTGTGTGTGTCTGTCATTCCCAATTACTGAACTTTGCCTTTTAAAGCGTCGCTCAGATGCATTTCTCATTTCTGCCTTTCTGACTGATGAAGAGCAGGCTTTGACTGGGGGCACTGTGTGTTTTAAACACCGCCTCACTAGTCATTCACTATTTACTTCAGATACAATACACAGCAGCAGACGCTCCTTCTCTGCAGAACAACTTTCTTGATTTATATTAATTCTCATATTTTGCTATCAAATATATAGTTTCCCTGCTCTCAGGTCTGTTATGGTGCAATGAAAGGAAAAATTAGATTACATATCATGCTTTTTTTCTATGTTCCAAGCGACAAAAATACACCACAGGGAACAGAGTCTTTTGGGGGAGGCTGCACTTTCATATGAGCAATGCAGATGCAATACCTACAGTACACTAGAAATGTAACCACTCTCTTTAAAGGTTTTCATCATTCCCTTTTATATTCCTAACACTTTTAAAGGCTGATGAGATGGCTAGAAGCATAACTAAACAAATGCACGGAAAAATGTATGTAAAGTTGTATATTATTTTATTAAAGCAGCAAACACCTTATGGTTGAATAATCTCTCACATTCCATTGAAAATAAATTCACCAGCAAAATATAACTTCCTCAACTGCATTTTTATATTTAGTAAATTTTTCTCTAAATTTGCACAGAATAACTGTATAAATAAGCATTTCCTGTGCCTATGCTCACAATACCTGCTTGATAGAAGTGTTTTATTAAACACGTTCACTGCCCTATATTTAACACAATGTGGCCTATGCAACCTCCTCAATTGGTCCTCCGTGTTATTTTTAAGGGTAAAGAAACAGCGAGTAGAGGGACAGGTGCTATGGCATGCAGCTAGGTTAATCTCCTCTGTGCACTGTCAGCCTCCTCGCAAAACTTTAAAAAGTGTCATGTTGACTAGCTGTAACACTGTGACACTCTACAGACATAGGAAGAAGAGGTGGGAGGGAGGAAGGGAGGGTTGAAGCAGAGATTGAGACAGAGCAGGAGGGGATGGAGGAAGAGGGATGGCAAGAGAACCGCAAAAAAGAAATCCCAATATATACACGTACACACAGTAACAGCAGAATCCCCCAACACCTTCCCCATTCTTACTTTTTTCACCCACTGTCTGTATTAAAATCATTCCCTTTTAATACATCTATTTTCTGCCCGTGAAAACCTCCATAAGTGTCACGATAAAGGTGGAGGTGGTTTGTGAGGTCGGCCCGAGGAGAGCTTTACGAGACAAGCTGCACTGATATATGGCTCGTGGAGACTCCATTAAAACCCTGGACCTGCGCCATTTGGGAAAATGGAGGTCACTCATGCTAGGGTCATGTGACATCTATAAAATCAAACTTTTTCTTAATATCTGGCCGTATATCACCTGTCTTTTTTCCCTTTTTGCCTTTTTTCACTAATGCTTGAATCTTAAACAATAGGTCGAGGGTCGAGGATGATCGTTTTTCAAGAGGCAGAAGGAGGGCTGCGGGCCGTGTGTTTGTGTGTATGTGCTTGGGGTTGGTATGGGGAACGGGGTGATGCTCATTTTTGTGATAAATGTACCGTATCAGATCTGCTGAGGAGCATAAGGGGAACAATCCGCAGTTGGTTATCTTAGAAAGAGGAGAACAGGTGTGTAAAGGCATGGTCGGGAGTCCTTTTTTCTGACTTTATCTGTCTCTCCTTCTTTCTCTTCCATCACTCTCTCTTCTTCTGTTTGTCATGCTCAGCTTCTCATTTCGTCCCTCTCTGCAGGTAACCTAATTAAAGTGACTTCACGCTTTCTCCCTCACTCACCTTACACATATAATTGTCTCTGTCTCTTGCTCTCGTTCTGCCTCACTATTTTTTCCACACTCACACTCTTTGTTCGAATATTAAACTTGTCTTAAACTTACCCGCGTCCCTCTACTCCAGCTCCTGTTTCTCCTCATACTGTATTTCCTTAAAAACCAAGAAACATGTCATTTCCCATCTCTCCTCCCTCTTCTTTCTCTGGTTCTCCCTTACCTTATCTTCATGTCTCTTTAAGCTTGAGTGTGTGTCCTGTCTGTCTATCCGTGGCTCCCAGCTCCCTAGGGCAGCATTTCCAGGCTTCATTTGTTTGAGGGTTTTCTAATCTGGGGACTGGGACAACCTCAGTCCACCGTGCCCTCGTCAATCATCCCCGCAGAGGAGGAGAGAGGAGGTGAAGAAGGAGTAGAGAACAGGAAGAAGACTGGAGGTGATGGCATGATTAGTTATCTATCCTCGCTCTCGCCCACCCGCCCCCTTGCCAGCGACTACCACTCCTTCCATCTTTCCCATCTCTCACTCACTCCTTCCGCCTTTCCCTGTCTCTCTCCCTCGCTGTCTCTCCATCTATCATAGCTCCTTATCTCTCTTTCCCTTCTACTCTCTCCTGCATCCTGAGCGCCAGCCTGTAGTGCCAGCCATCCCTCTGTCCGTCTGTCTATTTATCTGTCTGTCTGATTGTCTGACCTCAGCCCCGGTGGTGGTCCCTTTTGTGTCTGTGGACAAATGAGGATGACCTTTTATTGTAAAACAGACACCTACGGGGAGGGATGAAACCGCCAGTGTTTAAATTAACAACAGAGAGAAGAGAGGAAGAGGGAGGTCATTTCAAACAGAGAGAGAGAGTTGGAGGCAGGGAGAGAGAGTGTAAAGTTTTTGAAGTTCTAATAATTATAGAACAGTGTTTGCGTCAAACTAGCATGGCCACAGTTCAATAATAAAGTCCCCTACCTGGCTGGCAGCTATTGATGAACAGTGAGGAGCGGACCTCTTGAACGCACCCCGGACCCATCAGTATGGGTGCATGAATTATAAATGGCATTGACAGTGGAGGCCATAAGAGTAGACAGAGTATTATTGCACATGAAGGTCCATTCTGATTTTGATTATTTTTATTCCAGGGGGCTCACAAAAGGCCGTTGGTGAATATTCTAAAAGGGCACAGGGCTGAGATGGGCTTGATGGCAGGCTTTGATTTCGGGCTAATAGCCACTTCAAACAGGCCTGGACGGCCCGGAGACAGGGGAGAAAGATGACACTGGGGCTAAAGGACAGAGGGACATAGGACACACACAAAGGGAGGCCACACACACACCAGACACACACGGAAGGCATGTTACGATTTACAGTTTAAGCATTTAGCTGACACTCAGAGGCAGAGCTGCATAGTCCAAGTTCAACTGGACAATAACAACTAATCACATATGGCACTTACACATGTAAACACATGTATAAGTCAGACAGAAAGGTCTGCACAATGTACAGCGAGCTCCCTGCTAGTTTAATTTAACGTTTCGATCTTGCTGTACAGAGCTCTTCCGGCATTGTCAAAGCACAAAGCAGAACAAGCAATTTATAGACGAACACAATCCATCTAAACTGAGATACATTGAAATAGATTAATTATTTATCTTTATCATTAACACCCTAACTGCTTGAACTTAGAATTTGTTCTTGAAGAAGCAATGTGAAAGATTTGGCCATGTTATGTCAAAAGACGTATATCTATTGTGTTGCAGATATATATCCACTGAAATGATCACGCGGCCCGCCCTGTCTTGTAATAGCACTTGAATAGTGAGTAAGTCTATATCCTCCAGTCTGCCCCGACTCCCCCCGAGATCAACAAACTGTCCGTTGCTGCACAGGTTAAATCGCTCCACCAGCCCACTTTGACTCCTGGCGCTGGGGTTGTCACGAGTCGAATCCGAGCCGCCTTAGTGATGGTCATTTGACAGAGTCTGATGAAGATCAAAATGTTGCTCTTTTAAGTTAGATTTACTGGGAGCTATCAGGACAGTGAGCAGACCTTTTATCTGACAGTTTCCTATGCTTTATTTTCTGATCCAGTAGAAGTAATTTGGGATTTGCGTGCTATATTTAACACATGCATATGTGCCATATAAAACCCTTTTAAGTAGTGGAATGCATTCTGGATTTATCTATCCTTTATCTATGACATCACATTGTACATTGAGATGTTTCCTGGACATGGCAGGGACATGTAATGTCCAAGGTTAGATATCGTTTCCTACAACATGTCAGTAAGATGTCTTGTATCTCGTGCTTGGTATGGAGGGAGAGCTGTTCTCTAATTTTGGCGTCTGACACTTTTTCTACCTTTTTGCAAAAGTAGTGTTGCTCCCGTAGCTCAAACAGGTCCCCATTAAGATCCACCACTCAAATCTACAATTTTTAAATGATGTGCATAATGGTGAACCATTTGAAAATGCACTTACATCTCTTGTGATTGACTTGCATGCTATACTCTTATAAGTACATCTTACGTTACTGGCAACATACAGGAGCATGCACCAAGAGAAACAGGGTGCATAGATAAGTGTAGGAAGATGCCTACGACCAGGCACAAGTCAAATATATATATATGTATTTGATTGCTATGGTATATACACACACAAATGGACTTCATAGCTTTGTTGGTTTCTAGGTTTAGGATACATCACGTCCCAATCTCCTTGTGTACACACACTCATAAACATGTAATAATGCAGACCGTCCTGTTGCCTCGTTGATCTGAAGTCCTTTGTCTGCTTTGGTCCATCTGAAGTAAAAGCTTATAGGGAGACAAAGTCTGGGTTACAGGCTGAATATGGTATAGAAAAATGAATTTACTCCACTGCAGCACACAGCACAAACCCTCCCCTACACACAAAAACACAAATAACCAACACAGTATAAATCTTCCTTAAGGTCCATCTCCACCCCCTCTTCATCATAACTGCCTCTCATTCATTAGCCGCACACAAACACACCAATACACTTGCACACACAGAAGCATGTCCACGCACACATATACACCAACTGGGATTGGCACACGACTGAGGTAGCCCCCACGCCACAGTCCACTCTCTCTCTTTTAATTACAAAGAATGGGTCTTGGTAGGTCACACAAAACAAATCAATACCTATAAAAGAAATATTCAAATGTGACCTAGAAAACAGAGCTTGCGCCCCCATTTTATCATTGATTTTTGACGCAAGGCGATTTAGTCTTTGAGAGATTTTTTTGTTTTGTTTTTGTTGCGTGCCAAACAGCACATAAATATTTACTCCAAAGATGAAGCACAAGTGCGAGAGAATGAATATTGAATTTGGAGGTAAGCATGTGTGTATGATCCAATATCCATCCAAAGAGAGGCTGCACATTGTCTCAGTCAGCAAGGCAATATAAATATAAGCATATTTGTTAGAGGCAGGGTCAATATCATAAGGTGGATATGGTTTGCGCCTCTGAGGCTGCTTAGAGAGATAGTTTGAAATCAATGGTGTGTCTGGCACCCAGCTCATTGTCTGATTACTCTTTTGTTTCTTACAGCTACCAGTTTATTTCTTCTTTCAGATTCAATCAGGGTGGAAGATTCTGTCTCTCTTTTAGTTGCACTGCTCGTTCAAAACACTCACGAATGAGGGAAGCTATCTTTTTAATAACTGGCTAACAGTACAAAATAAAAGTCTCTTCAAGGTAGGATTGCTGAGCCTTTGTACCTTTTTGCCCCCATAGTGTGCTACTTAATGGTCGTGCTACCACATATTTTCACTTTCCAATCTCATGCCTACTTCTTTAACCTTTAAGCTGCTGCTGCCCTCAATAAAACAGTTTGACTGATAGGATTTGTTTAATTTGTTAGATATTCCAATAATGTTTCAATGTCTATGCAGCGGCTGTGATTCTGCTTGCTTGGTTCACAAAGATACAACCTCCCTCTGGAGAAATGAACTGAATAATGACCTAAGAGCTCCTCTATAGAAGAGGTTGCAACATTTAAAACATTTGTCAATCCAAATAATTAATAATGTTCCTGTAATAAGGTTGTACACTCATTTGGTTAAAGCGTTAGCCATGATGGGTGATGTTTAAGAAATGTTTTGGATTGAGAACACAGATTACTTTCTATATGTGCATGAAGCTGCACACTCAGCTGTTTGTGATGGGTTTTAATCACACTCGTTTCTGTAGGTCCCTCTGCTCAGGTGTTCTGGGCTCGTTCTGGGCTCATCTGTGTGTGTGTGTGTGTGTGTGTGTGTGTGTGTGTGTGTGTGTGTGTGTGTGTGTGTGTGTGTGTGTGTGTGTGTGTGCGTGTGCGCGTGTGTGTGCATTTCTTCATGAGTTAGGAGGAAGCAGAGGATATAAGCCTGGATTAAGTTCAGAGGATGATTTTTATCCTTGTAGGGGGTCTCTAAACGGTAAGAAATGGATGCAAGGTGACCCTATCTGGACACGCGCACATACGCGCGCGCACACATACAGATGGACTCGAAAAGAAACATGCAATCATCACGCACTCACCAACGAACACACACATATCAACATATACCCACAAGGGCAAGGACTCACAGGAAGAAAGACTCTAGAAGAAACATGCAATCATCTCTCTCTCTCTCACACACACACACACACACACACACACACACAGGTGTGTTGTGATCCACAAATAGGGATTATATAGTGCTGATGTTAGAAGTAAAAGAAAGAAAAGACTGCTCTGCCAAAGCTTCCACTTTATTGTCACGGCGATAACACTAACAGTATTGACAGTGGATGGAATCCCACCTTCAGTAACTTCCTCTTCTCTGTTGTCCATTTTCGTTTTTTCTATGTGCCCCTCTGACTTTTATGTATCTATTTAAGTTGTGTGAAAGGCATACTGTGTACTCGATGGGGAGCTAAGAATAAACATGGACGCTCAATTAATTGAGAAGTCTTCCAGCAGTGTGTGGTTTTTTTTCTTGTCTTCTTTATTCTTCTGTTCAGAAAAAGAGTGCAATCATATAGCAGGCCAGCATTGTACCGTTAAAGAGCAAAGGAGCAGGTGAGCAAGAGACATAAAAAGAATACGAGAGAGACAGAACGGGTGGGGGTGCCCTCTGTCATTTCATCTTTTCATTTTCCATACAAGTGACGGCAGTGTTTGATGGAGAAGCCGATTATTGTGGGATTGCTCTTTGTTCTCGGCCATTAGAGCTCAAGATAAGCGGCGGACAAGCAAATGGAATTTCCTCATTCAAATCCTCCTCCTCTTCCTCCGCCATCTCCTTCTCTGCAACTTCCTCCTTTCTTCTCCTCCTCTTCCGCTCCTTTCGCTTTCTTCTCCTCGCCGTTCCCCAGCTCTGTGTCCACGTCTGAGGCGCAGATCAGATTTATTCCTTGGAAATGAGATTTCAAGGGACTCAGTTCATCACACAATGCTGAGCATGACCTTTGCGTGGTTTCTGTCTCTGTGTCTGTCTTGCAACAGTTCCACAGTATGCACACGCAGGCGCGGGCACACACACACACACACACATGCACATATCACTGCATGTCTGCATATGACACACACTCAACACACTGTGGGAACATAACAATAAAAGAAACCAAGATGACAGAATGTGGATAAAACAGGCAACATAGTATGAACTTGCTGTTTGCTCTTGCAAGACTGGGGCCTTTGGGTCTTGACTTGGTCTTTGAGGTGGAAGTGTGGGTGTTAGGTCTGATCTAAAGAGCAGGTAAAACTCTTGATTCCCTAACATGCTGACACATATTGTTAAATAAAGTGCTCCAAGGGAAGAAGTAACATCCTTGTGACTTCTTTTTGAAATGATAAACTCAGCTTGGCGTATTGCTGCAGCAGGAGGAGGAAGCTGATAATAATTGAACTTGTTTCTATGGTCACCCACCCCTTTTACCTCTTCGTCTTTCACTTCCTTTCTTTCTTTTTGGCTCTGCTCCCTTCCTGTCTATCTCCTTCAGCTACTAATATGAGAAATAAAAAGGTCTGTATCCCACTCCGGCTGCTTCACCTTGAAGAGAAGACCCCCCCCACCATTTTTTTTTTTCCATCATTCCAAACAACTATTTCATTCAGGGATGGTAATCAGACAGACAGTCACACTCACTCGCACACACGCATACACACGGTAATGGCAGTAAGTGATTAGGTTCACAGATGAGGGATCATTTTTGTCCATTTTCTGGGAATTGGTGATTGCTCAGAGCATTCATTAGGAAATCGCAGAGGTCAAATGATTCAGAGGCAGCACTCGCTCTTTAAAATCCACCGCGCACAGTCCAAGATGAATAAAATGAGACCGCAAATTAATAGACATACCACTAAACTAGTTCTACAGATGAAAAGGACACAGCGTTATTATGTCCTTGAAGTCTCTGGAAGGTTTAGTAAAATATAAAAAGCACCAAAACATCTTTTTTTTCCCCAAGGAGTATTAGTGTTAATTATCTACACAAAAACAGTTGCATGTTTACAAGAACATCTGTTTGTGCTGCTGTTGTAGCAGGGAACATACAGCCTATTTGAATGGCACGGTGTGTGAATGTATCATTGAAATGTGTAATCCTCGAGCAGCTGGGGAGCTGTGTGTGATGGAGAGAGCTGGGCTTCATCATAGCCTCCACAGGAGACGGGATGAGTCCAGAGTGAGAGAGGCAGACAGAGACGTAGAGACTGAGAGAGAGGAGGGAGGAGGAGAGACACCATACTGACAATATGAATGATACATCATATGATTGTCTTGGACAGAGCTGTTCTCTCTGACTGCATATACTGCACTCTCCAACTGTCCTCCATTTCACAAGCCCTGGTAGACTGATTTATTACACTCAACAAAACTGCTATAGACTGGACCCGGCGTTGCTGCCCATAAGTTTTCAAACTTTTTCTCACAGGGATATTCCCAGAATATAAGTGTGTTTTAGTTTTTTAGCATTCTTTTTCTCCCTCAAATATTTCTCCAATCGGCAGTGATGGTAAAGCTAAAATAAATACATACGGATGTGGATTTTCAAATAGAATTCAAGCCAACTTTGTCAAGCATTGGTTCGGTTAGAACTTGTATTTGTTCTTAATCAGTGTAAAAGTTCACTGGCGTTACTCAAGTGATTTTGAGGTTGTTTTTGTGGTATCGGCCAGCCGCTGAAAAATCTATAGAAAATCCAATAAAGGTGGCACATCAAGACATATTTAAGTGGAAGTATCGGAAATGCACTTTTGTTTTATCTACTATCAACTTGTCAATACCGATCAATAATCTTTCAAGTGTGAGGCCATTCCTTCCTTTTCCTCCTCCGCTCAACAAGCAAAGGGCCAGTATAAACACATGTCATCAGTCGGATAACAAGAATGCTGTGTTTGTGGGATGTAGGTTACATTTCAAAGGTTTGAAAGGCCAGAGAAAGCTACTGTCTGTGAATTATTGAAGAGGGAAGGGATAGGATGGATAATATGAGTGAGTAGCATTTTGAGTTCAGAAGAGAGAGAGAGATGGCCGACTCTCAGTGAAGTTCTGTGTGCATGACTGCGATGGGAAATCTATACATGCTAACCTTTCTTTGTCTGAAGTTTTATTGAAATTGACTGGTCAGAGGGACGGTATTTCATCAGCATCGTATGGAGTGGATTCAGTCCCTCCTGGTTTCAGACACGCTTCACTTCTCAACTTACAAACTGTGTTTGCACTGTATGCGGATGATGAAATCTTGTAATATGTGAGATACTACTTCCCAATTCTGTCTGGAACTCTTTTATTTTTTCTTCACTTTTCTGGTTGATAGAAACTCATACTCATAATAGAGGTTTGTGTGCAAGTATTATGCTCAGAAGTCAGGACTGTTATTCAGTTTTTGGTTCAATGATGATTTATGCCACACAATCAAGCTATTTAAATATCACACAGTATTGCCATAGGTTCGCCGAACACTTTTGGGACTACATTTGTTTTGGACAAAAATAAATCAATTTTTCACTGGCATTTTGCGCTTATTTTCTAAATTTGACAATTTACCGTAAATAGAGACAATCATCAGAAATGACAACATATGGAATGCAAAGAGGATTAGGCATAAACATCTCCCATATCTCCACCAGCTACGCCGTTGAGGGAGGGCAGGTCGGCAAATAGGCTTTTCACATTTCAGACGCCACAATGTCACTCCATCTCATTGCAGCATCCATTACGCGCTACCTTGGGAATGAAAGAGAGGTCCACGCTAAGAATCAAGGCAGAAAATGGCCGCCCGCGAGGAGGGGTAAAATGGCCAGCGTTATTATTCTGGCTCCCCCCCAGGGGGAATTGGCCTGAATATAGATATGCAACATTATAAAACCAGGTTATTATCTGGGTGCAGGGTAACGGCCTCTTGCCGCTCTCCCCTATGACACATACACACTGATAAACACACATGCACACACACACACACACACACACGCACACGCGTAGCCTGCTCACATTATAAAGTGTATCTGGGTAGTGTAGCATACTGTGATGATTGTCGCCATTCTGGTGATCGAGAGATGTTTACCGCCCCTATTGTCGCCATTTGTCTGTTTTCATCTGGTGTCTTTGTTTTTGTGATTATTTTCTTGCTTCTTCTATTCACGGAAAATTAACATCAAGCTTCCCTCTGTTCTCCTCTCTGCCTCTGCTCTCCCAGTGTACATAATGTAATTTTATGGTGCAATGATATTTCCGATTTCAGTAATGTAGACGGCAGCTTCATATCAGTGAGCATTATTCACTTATGGGCTGCTTGCTTTAAAACATACTATTGCTTTGGTAATAAATGTGTTATTTGAGTCGATATCTCTCTGTTATTTGTGTGTGTGTGTGTGTGTGTGTGTGTGTGTGTGTGTGTGTGTGTGTGTGTGTGTGTGTGTGTACAGAATATACCTGGCATGTTTAGGCGTGTGTAGATACACCACTACAATGAAGTCGCTCTTTTCACCAATGCACACATGGACAAATGGACATTTAGTGCTATCTCTACGCGCAGCAAAGGATTGACACAAGCAATTTAAATTAGGAGCAAAGCTACTGCCATCCCTCTTTCCCTCTCTGTCTCTCACTCATTTTATGTCTTCCTCTTTCTATGTATGTTCTTCATATTCCTCTCCTCCTGTATCTTCCTCTCTCAGTTCTATCTTTCCTTTTTTTCTGTTGATCTCTGCTGATTATGCCTGCCTTCCGTAGATTTTCTCCTTCCTTCCAATGCTTTTCATACAATTTAATAGCTCTCTCTTTTCTCTTCCTCCACCTCTCTCTATCTGTCTATCTGACTCCTCCAGGTCCGTGCTAATTCCCTCCTTTATTCATGAACCAAATCCTGCTGGGTTAGTTGACTTGGTGTGTATGTGTTTATGTGTGAGTGGGTGTGTGCGTGCGCGTGTGTGTGTGTGTGTGTGCGTGTGTGTGTGTGTGTGTACGGGTGGAGAGGCTGACAGTAAATAGGAATACGAATCTTTAAGGGCTTGCTGCTACTGTGGCTGAAATGACTTTTCAGAGGCGCAGTGATTTTCCAAGAAGGATGTTGATGAGGGCTGGATTGCAGAAGATGTGTATACGCGTGTGTGTGTGTGTGTGTGTGTGTGTGTGTGTGTGTGTGTGTGTGTGTGTGTTGGTTACTGCATGTCTTTTTTGTCTCTCTGTGAATAAATAAATAAATAAATGAAAAAAGGTCTCCAAATATCTTCCACAATCCTTTTAACTTAATGTCTTTTCTGTCACCAAAAAACAAAATTTCTCTAATATATTGGGGTTATAAAATGGCTCCTACGTCCAATAACGAAGCAGGTTTCACATAATTTGTATTCATCTTCCTGCCTGACAAAACAATATAAATTCTGACACGGTTTCCATTTTTACTTACAAAATATGGATTAACATGTCTAAACTTAAGAACTCTACTCTTGTTTTGGCTGTTACATTTTTTTCCTTTTCCAAAGCTGAGCTCACAATTCCCCCAGCTCCCCGTGGGTGTAGCAGGTAGAGTGTGGGAGCTAAATGACGATTTGAGCACCGCAGCCATGTGTCCTGGGCCTAAAGTGTCAGGCTGATTACTCACCGCTGACCATGATGAGTCAGCAATAATTCATTAGCGGCCCGAGAGCACAGTTGGACGAGCAGCTGCGGGTCAGGGTTGGGGTTGGAGGTCATTTGGGGAGGTGCTGCTCACTGAATTAAAATAAATGTCTGGCCTTGGACCGTATGCTATCAACATATTTGACATTTGGTGGAATTCAGTTGGGACACGAAAATGCCGAATGTCAAAGAAATGGAAAATATTTATTCTAAAGATGTAGATAACAAGTAAACAGTGCTTCCAAATATATATTCCAAAACTTGTTGCTGAAGGGTTTACATTTTGTATGTGATGTGAATTTTCACCAACATTTTGCCACCCAAAAATATTATATTAGCATATTCACAAGTCCTCTCTTTAAATTAGACATGCTGAATGTACAAAAAATAGGAGACCCCAATATCTGATATTGAGTTCCCTTTTCTCAAATGCATGCATGATTTTGTGTGTGTGTATTTATAGTGCACCTTCTCTTTAGTGATTTGTGGACCCTTGATTATCAGTAAGGAAAACATGGATTTTACAAAGCTCATCAACCGACCTGAATTTTGTGACCAAAATGCACATTTCATTCTCGTTGCGCAAAAAACAAACAAATCATACTTCATCTTACTTTTTCTTTACCTAAACAATTTGACTCCAAAAAAAGCTCATCACGCCTCACAACGTTGGCTCATAAACTACAACTGTTTTTACATTAGATTAGATTTTGCTTGAGATGGAAAGCTTAGAAAGGTCAGTGGGTGAGATACTCCTGTTTCATGAACTAATCAAACCTGACAACCCCATCACAAAGGTCCAGGCAACTGCTGTCAGATTCTAAAAGAAATTTGACTGTGTGGGTGTGTGTGTGTGTGTGTGTGTACATTTACCTCTATGGAGTGTGTGTCCATGACTGTGTGGCTCTGTACCTGCTGGAGTGAGCCTGCTACTCTGGAGTGTCTGTCACTAGCCTCCATCACATTACCATACAGCCGTGACATCTCTGGCAGCCTTCTGAAGCCTCAAATCTGATAAAAACAGAGATAAATCTGATCTCTGATCTTCCTGATGAATATGATAAGACCTGCTCCAGGTTAATGGACCTTGACACCTATCAGGGCCCCGGGAACCACTGATCCTGGATCAGAGGTGGAAGAGACTGTGGAGGTGGAGTAAGAGGGAGTGAGATCCGGCGGGCGGGGTGGGGGTGGACAGGGGGGATGGTGGGTTAGTAGAAGCTGCCCTGGAGAGGTGCTCGCAGGCTAGGCTTGGATGACAGCCATGGCTGGGTGACGGTCCAAAGCTCCATGCAAAGCCCCCCTCTCCTGTCTGTGGGAGAGAGGAGGGGCTCATTCTCAGTCATTCACACACACACACACACACACACACACACACACACACACACACACACACACACACACAACTTTCTTTTTAATTCTCCCATCCCCTCTCTTCTCTTGTCTCTCACGTATTCTTGTCGGCTCAAACTCTCCTCTATTTCTGTTTTCTCCCTCCCGCACACGCTCACACTCATGCACACTCACACAGGGGGATATCTGGGGGATACATATGGGTGTGGTAGAGCCGGTGATGGGGCTCTGCTTTGATGCCCAGTGGGAGATTACAGGGCCAAGAAGCAGAGATAAAAGTACAACCGAAACACAGGTATCTGCTCTTGCTTATGCCTTACAAACACATTCGCACATACACTTACACACAGCCATAACACATGTTCCGAGTCGGCCGAGGACTCAGACACACACCTACATACACACCTACATACACACTAACATCTAATGGCTAGTCAGTGACACTGAGGTCTTAGCCCCTGTCTGCCAGTCCTCATTTGTTTCCCCAGCCCCTCCTATGTGTGTGTAGCAGTAGCACTTGCTACTGGGTGTCTTGTTACTCCTCAGAAGGTCTATTGATTTAACTCTTGCCACAATCTATAACACTATTGTCTTGCCTTAAGTGTCTCATCTGTACAATTCACTGGCAGGAGTCTATACATCAAAAACCCCGCCTGCTTAAGGATATTGGTATTCTGCAACATGCTGGGAATTCTTTCTTTTTTTTCTCTGTGAATTTCACATTTCTTGCACACTCAACCTTACTTTTTTTAAAGCAAAGATGCTCGCAGCTAATCATAACACTGGCTGCTACGGGTTTATTTTTACATCCGTTGTGTTTGTGAAGTCAATATTTTATTTCACGATATCATATAGCACTGGTGTAGAGCAGGAGTTATAGGAGTGTAGATTTTTTCAGAGTGGGACATAGATGAGATATTCTGCGTTGTTGTTGGATTTTGACATTGGAAAATAATCACATCCTCTGGTTGAAATATAGGGGGCTGCAGTTGAGGAAATGAAAAAAACAAAAGGCTTATTTTTGGGCCTCAAAAGGCCTTTTGGTACCTTACCAGATCTTGGTTCAAATCGTAAATACACTGAATGTGCCATTCTGATAATATCCGATATTGCATATGGATGAATTGATATTTGAACACATTTTGATCATTTTTGTAGTAGATTAAATCTACCCGAAATCACACTTTCTTGCCAGCAGCCTGTACACTGACATGTTTGGCCTATCCTGAAAACATAACATAATATTCTTTAAATAATTGTAAGCCCCTAAATTGATATTGCTTTTATACCATTCTGAAGCAATAGCAATGGAAACTATTAAGAATGGCAGTACTTACATAGTCATTCAGTTGATGTACATTCTTTTTACGAGCTTTAGCCCACTGCAAAAATCTCAAGGTTACCTTTCAGAACCTGGCAAGATCTTACAATTGATTCCATTCAAGTGGCACCTCACTCGAAATCGTTGACGACAGAATGCGGCCTCTTCTGAGAGGTATTAATTGATCCGGGAAAAATGTCTAGAGAAACAAGGACGGGCAGGTGAATAGTACTGACGCTGAATAGCAGAATTCCAAGACAATGTACTTTATTTATCTTTTCAGTCACACAAACTTCTTGGAAGGTATGTACTTCTAGGACATGTGTTACAACGTTGTTCGGGCCCTTGAACAAGAGATGTTATTAGGTGTCTTGCTGCTGTATGGCCTGCAACATTGTCAGCAGCTAATTGGTAACATAACAGTGGTTTTGACTAACGGTAGAAACTGGGACATGCTCACATTTAAATTTCGTCTGAAAATGGGAAACAAAAGCCACTTTAGTGCACTTTCAAAAAGAAGAAACCACTGTTATACATTGGTATTATTGTAAATATGCACATTTACAAGCCTGGTAGTAAATATGATAATCAGTCTATTTATTACATTGAGATGTGTGAATCACGGACTAACTTTACACCATATCAAGGAAACGTTAACCACTTATTACAGTCAAGGTTTTTGATAAATCATTGTAAATGTGAAAAACTAAATAGTATCTGTTACAATTGAGAGATGCGTTCCATTCCACAGCTTCCATCATAGCTTTGTATACAGCTTTTATAGTTTATCATGTCTACCCTCCTGCAGTCTACTTCCTCTGTCCATACTGAATTTATGTTTTATCTTTCTTTTCACGTTGCCAGTGCGCTCTGGTGCTGATCTCCATCTGCCACTCCATCTATCTCACCACCACGTTAAGAACCTAAAGTCACACAGAGATCTGGTTGTCACGGTGGAGACATCAGCGGTGTAATCCGCAGGAGGTACATGGACCTCATCCTAGTTACCGTCGTCAGGCTCAGCAGGATATGACACGGTTCCTGCAGGAAGTGGTAGTGATTAGAGAGCGACGGGGTTATGGAGATGCCATTTCACTGGGAAATGATCAGAGGTGTTTCATCAGGAGCCACAACAGTGCATCCATCCATCCATCCATCCCTCCATCCATCCTTACATCTATCCATTTATCCATCTGTCCATCTATATATCTCATGACAAATACTGATGCACATGTTATTACAAATAATTCATTCCATCTCTGTATTGGTCCAGAATATTTACACTGGAAATCAGATTCTGTTGTTGTTTCTGCTGCAGGCATGAATAAAAACATGAGGGTGATTTTCCAAGGCAGAATAATGTGCCATTGGCGCCTTTTCCTCTCGAGTTCCATTGCCCTAAAATGAGGCCGGTCAGAAGGGGAGTGATGGCGTTCCATGATGGTATTATACGATCACTACCTAGCCGCACGCTTCCTTCACCCGCTCCCGCGCTCCCTCTTTCTATCGCTCTATCCCTGCTGCCTCATTTCAGCCTCACCCCAGTGTCCAAATGCTAAAACCAGCCATTTTGTATCCGCATCACTGTCATTCCATTAGGATGGGAGCATGCAAGCGTGCACGCACAAGTGCAGAGATCACACATATGTATGTGGTAATGCAAACACGGCCACACACTGACATTGTTTCACAATGGTAAGATCGAACATTGTGAAATCACCTTGGGATGGAAAGATATTGTAGCTGCTATATGTTGACAGGCATTCAACGTTATAGCAGTTTTACATATTAGTATACCGCACAGCTGGAGGGGAACAGAGTATACTGTGACTCCTCAGAACTATTTCAGTATAGGGGCCTAATTGGACTGGTACTCTGCATAGAGGAATACATATGGGTGCTCTATAAATATATCTTGACTAGACTACTGGCACCATCTTCGTGATAAATACATAATTTAACCAGTGTTCACTGTGCATGCTGTATCACTGGTCCTGTTGTCCTTGAAATGTGTCAGAATGTCTTTATTTAAGTCTGTAGGACATCAATATGTCTCACTGAACATTCAGCATTCCTGCACTTCGACCATTATAGTGATTCTAATTCTTATTCCGTATTTGAATAGGCAGAACATACGAGCCTGACTGTTCATTTATCCAAGCTGAAGGTTTCTATTGAATGTTACACAAAGTAATGTTCCTAGCAGGAAACCTGATCCCTGGATGATGGCTGTGTTAAGATGGCAGATAGGGAACAAAATCCTGCCCAGCGGTACCTTCATCTTTGATATGCAGGCCCTCCTCACATATGGCTCCCTCTATGAATATTTCACACTTTTGTTTATATATATTTACACACACAATTTTATGAGGGGAATTATCCCTTGGAAATGTCAAGGTTAATTTCCTGGTAAGGAGAGAGAGTGAGACAAGGGGGCGAGGCCTGGAACATAGAGAGGAATGTGGAGGATTTGAACGTGTGTGTGTGTGTGTGTGTGTGTGTGTGTGTGTGTGTGTGTGTGTGTGTGTGTGTGTGTGTGTGTGTGTGTGTGTGTATGAGTCACTCGGTGGGTGATGTCTGTGTTAAACAACCACACAAGAGAGGACAGTAGCCTATGTAGGAAGAATCAAAATACCTTTATTTTTCACAAGTCTGTGTCATAGCAGCAGTTGTTGGGATTTCAGAGGAGAATGAGAGAAAGACAGGGACAAAGAAAGGGAAGGGCTTTAAAGCAGGAGTGTGCACAGTAAATATTTTCATCCATTTCAGCTCATAGAAAAAAGGAGAAAAGAGTAGGGCAAGAAAGTCAAGAAAATATTTGTTTTATTCATCCAACGAGGTAATTCCAGTCCACCGCAAAGTTATGAATGTGTTACCCAGCAACGTGAATGCAGTAGCTTTAGTGAAAAAAAATTAAATAAATGAATCAACAAAATGATATGGACATGAATGCAGTCGTCATGATAACATATTTGTGTGACAACTTTTACGACACACTGATGACAGTGAAAGTTTAGACACCTCAGAACAGAAGAAAAAAAAAAAAACGAGCAGGAGGTGAGCTGGATAAAACATTTGGTACTCAGTCAAAAACAAAGTACCACTGTACCTTGACGTGCACAAACAAAGAATAAAGTGCATGTTGCTATTTCATTCTGTGCCCCTGCCTTCTGTCTTCCTTCCATCCAATTTACCCTCTTTCTTTCTGTTTGGTGAGACATTTTCTCCTCCGCTACAAAGCCAACGTCATGTTCAGAGCTTTTCTACATAAGTGTTTCATGTCACTCCTTTTCGCTTAAAACACACTTGCCGATTCCGTGTGTTGTTGGTCTTATATTTGGGTTTGAGAGTGGATAGGTAACATTAAAGAGCTATCACTTTCTCTCTCTGTCATTCCCCTCCTTCATACACCATTTGATCTGAAGCCAGATATGGCTTTTAGATGTGTGGATGCGGACACACACACACACACACACACACACACACACACACACACACACTTGCGTGGAATTCCTGCATGCAAACACATGCACTAGCGCAAACAATGTGCACACACTCTGTCTGACTGACGGATAAACTGTTTGAGGGAACACGCGTACACGCACACTCAAACATGTGCAACAAACACACCTTTATCTCTTGTTTCATTTTGTGTATTTCCTCCTAGCCAAATATCAAAAGGCGAATACCATCTCACATCACACAGACAAACAACAATATTACAATCCTCGGTACTCGACAATGCCATTTTCAAATGCCCCAACCTTGACAACTTGTGGAATGGAATAGGTTGAAGGAAAAGGAGGATTTAAAAAAAAAACAGATATGAATAGACAACAAATACCACCTACAGCCAATAAAATATGCATGGCAGAGGACGACTGCCTTTAAACTGACTTCTGTCAGAATTAGTAACATGCACAAAAACACAGTGACTGTCTTCCACAGGTGTTTGTCAGCTTGTCTTCACACTCACATTCTTTCCATGTTCTATTTTTGCACCGACTTGTGTGTGCATTTTAGTGCTCACAGATATTATACAGCTCAATAGTGTGATGTCAAAATGTGAGAGGAGCTCAGATTGTTAGACAAGTTGCACTAAAAAACATGCAGCATTCATTTTTCCTATCTTCTTACTTCTTTGCTTTATACACATTTTCATGACTCAAATGACATAAATAGTTTCAACAGCTGAACAGAATGATGGGACTCAAAGTCAAAATTAATGCACTCAAATTGTAAGAATGTGCCCCTCTGCAAAACCTTGATATGTGAGATCCCAATAACTCATCTTTTCTTTAACTCCTGCCTTTGTTCACTCTCTTTCTGATCTGTAATTGAAAAAGCATTTCATTTTTTTTTTTTTTTTACCGCTATCCAAAGGCTAAATTCAAAACACCAGCCAAGAGGTTAGCCTGGTGACCTGGCACCCACAGGCTCTCTCTCTCTCTCTCTCTCTCTCTCTCTCTCTCTCTCTCTCTCTCTCTCTCTCTCTCTCTCTCGCACACACATGCACACGCATACACAAACCGGGCTGCTGTGCTTCAATAAACTGTAAATTCTACCTCTGCGCCCACCATACCCAAGCTAACCCTTTAAAAGTCACCCGCCTCCACCTTGTAATGCATGAACACACAGACACACACATACATACTAACCCACAGTTGCACACAACCCGACAAGCCCAAACACACACAAAAAACAATGTGGCTTAGTGGATGGTATCAAATTTAGTGGCCACAGGGATCTAGCTGGGGTCGTAAATCTATATCTAACACGTGAGAAAATCTCTCCATGAATATCTGGAGACAGAGGGAGAGAGAGACAGACAGCCAGATACAGAGAGATAGGGGGACAAAGGAAAAGAAGCCGAAAGCAAAGTTAGAGTCTTGCAGGGAAATGGAGAGCCACAGACAAACGACATCAGTGGGAAACAGGAGTCTGATGGAGGTAAAGAAAGGAATAAACAAATGCAAGATGGTAGAAAAAGTGAGTGGGGAAGTGGGCGACAAAGCGCAGTGGAGGAGAGAAGGAATAAGTAAGAGTGATAAAGATGAACCGGCAGAGGGAGAAATAGAAAGATAGACGGAGCAAGAGAGTCACAGACGGAGACTATATGACAGTGAGAGATATATGGGCGGAGAGACACACCGAGGGAGAGAAGGACGGCGGAGAGAGACAGACGGACAGACAGAGAGCGAGCGAGATACATGACCCCTCTCTCTCTAACAATGGCTCTTCATGTGGTGCCCAGCTTAGCAGGCGAGCCGCTGGAATCAGGAATGTGGAATGTGGGATTTCAGGCTTGGAAGTGATAGCTACTGTCTGTGTGTAATATTTAGGGCCGACGCAGGGAGCCTCTGGCACGCCATGAAACACATGGACGGCACTGCTTCGTGTCTCTTGAATGTGTGTGTGCGTGTGTGTGTGTGTGTGCATACGCACGTAGAAAAGTGTATAAACAGTTGTGCACATAGCTAGAGACATGTACAATATTGTAAGAGATTTATTTTAAATGACATGTCTAAGAAAAAGTTTTTTTTTTATTTTCACTACATTGTCTCTACTGTCATATTTCTGTCAGTTTAATGATAGTTTGTATGAAATGTGATAGAATAAATACATATAACGTTTACTGAAGTAAAAGATGCAATACGCAAGTAGAGTAAAATTTAACTTGAGTAGAAATAAAATGAAAAATACAAATAATGCCGAATGGCCCCTTTTTCATGTGTAATATTGTTATACACAATGGTAACATTTTTCTTATTGGATTAAGATTATTGATGCATTATTAAACAGCCTTATAGTGTATCTGGTCGAGATGAGGCTGATTGGAATTACCTCACATTCCTTTTAATAGTTATTGTATGTGTCAATCATATGTTTTGTATTAAAGAAAATTCAATAGCTGTGAAATATTTGTAGATGAGTTATTTTTTGTACTGGAGTAGTAGGAAGTAGCATAAAATGGTGCAGTACTTTAGTAAACATTCCCGGTTACTGTCCACCGCTGTTCTATGAATGTATATCAAAGACATATGTTGAAGCCATAATGAGTGTCCAAACTCTGGTCCACAACTAAAGAATATAATCTTCACTGCACAAACATAAAGTTGCAAGTGGACGCACGCTGTGTATTGTCACTCTTTGTCTCTCCGTCTCCCTCTCACACGCAGAGCTAACACACACACACACACTCCCGCTAACACAGGAGACAGTCGTTGCTGGCCGCCCCAATGCCTGTCATGGCTGTTAGGCCAAATCCCATGAATTATGGCTCTTCCAGATGTAAGAGATTTCTAAGCTGCCTCCAACGGCCTGCGGTCTGTGGTGAGAGAGAGAGAGAGAGAGAGAGAGAGAGAGAGAGAGAGAGAGAGAGAGAAAGAGAGAAAGAGAGAGGGAGAGAGCGAGAAAGAGATTTGGGTTTATGCAGTGTCATCCAAAAATCCATCTTCCTGTCTCTATCCCTCATCTTTATTATCTTACTGTATTCTATCAGTAGAAAAACTGTCATTACCTTTGGACAAAAATATTATTTTACTCATCACACATTTTGAATTTCTTAGGAATATGTGACTTATGTCTGCAAGAAAGAGTGACTATACCTCGCACACTCTGATATTTTTTGGTGGGCTGGAAATTGGATATTTTCGGAGGAATATATTTTTCCAGCTGAATGACGGTGTTTGTGTGAAATGAAATCACGACACATTCCACATTTTCAATGTCTGCATGATATCTGTTGGTGATTTTAAACGTAGTCGATGTACCGGTGCAACAAAGGCATTAGCATTTACATATTCATCTTTAATTATCACATTGATTATCAAAAAAAAAGTTAAACTACCAGTTGCTGCAGGATTGTTGACATATTGATCATTTCGTCTGACCAGTGCAATTATCTTAATTTCCCCGTATGCACGTCAACACTTAACATTCAACCCCCATCGCTCTCTTACTTAGTTTGGTCTGCTCTCACTCTTTCTCTCATTAGTACTTCGTAACCAGACAGTTTATTTGAAATTATGAAAGCATTACACTCTCTGATGTAGCAGTTTAAAAATCAATAGCTGAAACCCTAGCCGCCTCACTTAAGCCCTCTCCTATGGCAAAGGGGATGTCTCTTTCTCCCTCTCTCTTAAATGGTAATTTCATTTGCAGTCACTAAGACCTCACCGATAATTACCAATGCCCTGAGAGAGAAAGGCGAGTGAAAGAAAGAGGGGAGAGATGAGAGACAGGAGGGGGAAAGAGGAGAGATGGATTAAGAAAGGAGAGTGAATGCCAGTCATTAGAAAAGCTTTCCTCTCTCCCTCCTTTGATCAGAGTTAAGAACACATTGCCTTCGCTCTATCGCTCCCTGACACCAACCTCTGAAAAGAAAAGATGGAGCACAGGAGGGGGAAAAAAGGTGAGTGAGGAAGAGACAGACAAAAAAAAAAGATCCCTGAAGTCTTAAATAGCAGGCCTTAATTTTGACATTGAACCCTCTCTGTTCTTGGGTTACACCGGGGCCATCCATTTTCAGAGAGCTCCACCATCCATTTTTTCTCCCCCTTCTTCATCTCTCAAATGAACTAATCAGAAAGAGGAATATGAAGTGTCCTGCAGGATCCATTTCTCTAGAAGCATATGGCAATGATTGATGGGGGACAACTTTGACTTTCTCAGGTCATCCTCCCTGCACACATCTGGGAGCATGCAATAATTCTCTTAATTTTAGACCTAGGCTCTTCCTCCTGCTTCCTCTTTTTCTGTCCTTTTTCAAGGAACTTAAATTTCACTTTAGAAAAAAAAAAAAAAAAAAGGAGCCTCCACTCAGCCTATCCCTGCTCTTTCCCTCTCTCTCAAGGCTAACACAACCAGTCATTTTGGCTGAAATATAGGTACCGTAGTGGTTGCCAGATGTTTTATAAGGACTGTTGGGGCAATCCCCTTGTTTTTTTATGGCTCCCATGATTTTTCTTTCTTGCTTAAAAAAGCCTTAAGAACCACTTATGTCATATAGCTATGGTAACTGGATTTACCATATGTGTAATGTTGGTTGATATTTCATTATGACAAATACTGTAAAAGAGCCACAAGGAATATGAGTTACCTGTGTTTATTGCTTTTGAATGGATTTCAGTGCGAAGGCAGCTTCTTTTACAAAAAGCAGCGCATCCTGAGATTTATTCACATCCAGTTCAAACTGAGGGGGGAGAGAGAATATCTTCTTTTGGTTGCTCCAATAAAAAAATAAAAAATGAAATATAAAAAATAAAAAAAAAGTTCAAAAGATGAACATTATCTGGATTGTTATTCAAAGCCAT
The DNA here is from genome assembly GCA_038501785.1 of Myoxocephalus aenaeus. Classification (NCBI taxonomy): domain Eukaryota; kingdom Metazoa; phylum Chordata; class Actinopteri; order Perciformes; family Cottidae; genus Myoxocephalus; species Myoxocephalus aenaeus. The sequence goes on from JBAMJR010000140.1 coordinate 6,080,439, forward strand.
TTAAACTCCCAACAAGCGTCCATTGTGTGCGTGTGTGTGAGAGAGAGAGAGAGAGAGAGAGGGGGAGAGAGACAACTATCTCAAACCTTCCCCGACAGCAACTGGGCCTTGTTAGCCGTGCAGTGAAATCATCTTTGACTTCGGGTTTACAATAACAGAGAAGAACTTCGACCACTAAATGCTTTCGGGAAACCCGCCCGTCCTCCTTCTGCCATGTGATGATCCCACCTCTGAAATATTCAGCACCATTAACATTCCGATGGGTATCATCCCCTTTCAGACACAATTCGCTCTGCTCTTCAGACCTGTGGGCGAAAGCCAGGGAGAGGCATGGAGCAGATGCTATCTGTTCCCATTCTTCACATGATCTCTCTTCCTCAAACACACTATGAGTGGTCTATTTGGTGCAGAGGAAACGATACACTGACTTTTTTTTTTTAACTAAATTTTAATCTAAACAATGAGATTTAATAGAAATGATTCGTTTTTAAGATGTTCCTTAAATGTAGGGGCTTCATCAAGGACATTTAATTTGATTACATGTAGTTTTAATTGTATTTTTACCCCAGCTTGTTTCAGGCAACTTCATTTTGTTCTTCAGATAGCGTTCTGTTATCTTTAAATACTCACGCATTAAAAACTTCCATGAGTGTTATTGGCCAATAAAGCTGAATGTGTTGATCTTAATTGCTAATGATGTGACTATGTGGGTAAATTGTTTTGCCAATCAAACCTTGTGCTCTCTCTTATAGATACAGCTGCTTTTATGTTGTCAAGCATCCCAGTTGAGCTGCCCACAATTAGCTAGGTGTGTGTGTGTGTGTGTGCGTGTGTGTGTGTGTGTGTGTGTGTGCGCGCGCGATCTCTAATCACGTGTAATCATGTAAGAGACAGAGCACTACACTTTAAGCACAATTAGCCAGGCATTTAGGCATCTTAATTGGTGACATTCGATCTCAGGCGCTCACTGATGAACCACTTAGCAGCAGACTTATGGATTAGCAACCGGCACAGCTCGCCCTTCTCAGATGTAACTAACAGGTCTGGAATTAGTGCTCTTAACGCTGCCTTACAGATGAAGACAGCTGTATTGACTGGCAGGGAAAACTACCGTATCTTCCAGTTTCCTTTTGCTAAATTCAGTCTTACTCCCGTCCTCTCTTCTTATCATCTTCTCACGTCATGTGTTCGCTCGTCTTATCAACTGAAGCAAGCTTTTTGTTTAAATTTGGATTTCCACCGCCACGTTGGCAGCGGGCCACTCACATTTGGCCGTGACAGTATTTGGCGTATTGTTGTCATGGCGCTGAAGCTGTCTCAGTTGTCTGGGCAACATGCGCTGGGGCTCATGGGAGCCTCATAAATGTCATGTATCGACGGAACCGCTTGGGAAAGCAGGAAGTCCTTGCCAAAAAGAAGACAGATAGTGCGCCACTGGTGTTTTGGATGCCATGTTGCATTAAATCATGTTTTCACATGTTAAAGACAGACGTACATGTGCACACTTTTTCGGATGTGCATGCAACCACGCAGACAAATACACTGACGTGTGCCAACATTTGTGCTCGTAAGCAAGCAAGTATGCATGCAGTGGTCAACAACAAAACATACACATATTACAGATGTGTTAACAAACTCTTCCTCCTCCATCCTTTATTCTTGCCCTCCCCTTTTAAAGTCAGCCTTGTTCAAGGAGCCGATTCCGTAGCCTCCACCCCGCCCTCTGTAGGTGTGTCACATTGTTGCCACACTTTCCCCTCCCCAGGTCATTGTCATGTGCCCGGACCAACCGAGCAGAGAGGCTTTAAACAGGAGAGACAGCACTTGTCTGTTAGATTAGCCAGTCCTTGACGTCACATGCCTTCCTTCGCCCGCACACGCACTACTTGTCTGGAGGTGCCTGTCGAGGTTCATTAGAAAATGCCAAGATTAAAGAAACAGAGAAATTTTGTCAAAAGTTAGACAAAAATCTTTGGGATGCATGTTATGTGTTTCCCTGAATGTGTGAGCAGATATTAAATAATGAAAATAAGTTTTTTCTTTTTTTTTTTATAAATAAAAGTGCCTTTTGAAAATTTGCTTAAATCAGAAATAGATATTTCTGACCCGACATCATTATTATTCAACACAAAAACCCATATTCTAACCAACAAAGCAACTCCAGGCCGAGGCGAGGCGAAGGCCAGCCGGCATTTCAAACGCCCCTGAGATTCCAGATATTCTAATACCGTGGGACCACCTCTCATATTTATTGTGGGAATCAGAATTTATGATGAGTAAATTGGGCTTCTTCATCTGTGTGCCGGGGGGGTTGCAACATGCGGCCGAGATGGCTTGACTTATTGATTACAGGGAGCAGTATGCCCCATTTCAAAGGGAAGGAGAGCCCCCGCCACGCAACTTCTGAGAATTAATTTGCCCGGCATGGGCCTTCATGAGAAACACATGTCCGTACATACACACAGAAACGCAAGCATAGACACAAACAGGCACACAAAAACCAAAGCCTGCAGGTAAAAATAAAAAAAAAAACAGTCGCACATGCGGCCTCCCCCCAACACACATACTGTATATGAGACCAATTTGTGCAGAGCTCCAGGTGACAAAACAAGACCATTCTGTTCTGACCAAAGATTGTGATCGTACTTATAAACACACACTCTCATTATAAACACATTCTCCCACTGTCTGGCAACAAATTAAACCTAGAAAGTTTTATAGAATTTATATTTAATTTTTACACATACAAAAAATATAGTTGTACCTTTTTCATGATGTTTTTGTCTCTCAAATCGTTCTCGTTTTCATTTCATTATTCCTTATTTTAAATCCAGGCTATTTTTTTTAAGGGAAAACCTAAAAAGAAAAGAAATAAGAAGAAATACAAACCCTGTTAAAAATCTTTTGGGGCTTTTCAACCTTTCACATAAAGTAACATCCAGTGACACTGTAACTATACTGAAAGCAAATACGACTCCGACACGGTCCCATCCAAAGCGTTTCTCCAGATCGAGCCACAGCTGAACTATCAGTGGTTCATCCCTGGCATTGTCCACTGGATCACCCTCTGCACTCAGACACCAGCTCCTATTTCACCAGCAGCACCCGCGCTAATTTATCATCATGGTCATGACAGACAACAGATCTGTGTGTGAATGGATTGAGTGAGGACAGAGGGAAGTGAAGGAGGGACAGCAGTGAGAGTGCGGGGCGGGTGGCGGGGGCAGAGGGAGGGAAGAGTACGGAGGAAATATGGTAGCAAGGAGGATTCGGATCGCACAATCGGCGAGGCTTTTTAAGGGTCATATTTTGTTTGAAGGGCCCCATCCTACCCTTCGCTCGACCTCTCTCTATGCCTCCTGCCTCCTCCCTCATAACCCGCTGTCAGCTATCCCCCTCGGCAACTGGACAGCTCATTGTCTTGGGCTATCTTATATTACAGCCCATATACTGCAGGTGTGACATGGAAAAGCATTAAAGAGCTTAAGGAGTGAATTGAGAATGTAGACCTGCAGAGGTTTACGGCGCCTTATAAAAATGTGGGCTTCGCAGGCTACGAAAGGGCAAGTCCATGACGACCGGCTTCTCGGCGCTGGTTCGTTACGAAATACTCTTCAAATATTAATATTTTATTTATATTTTAATGTCAGTTGACTGCCACCGCCGTGTTTGTCAGCATGGCCGAGCTGAGCAGACGTTCTAGTGATGAGCTTGAAGGGCTGATAGGTGGAAATATGGACGGATGGGGGGGGGGGGGGGGGCACACACTTACACACATGTGTCTTGTGCTCACATGTGCATGCTCATATTCATACGGTATTTGTGTGTGGTTGTGCGTACATGCATGCATACATGTCGAGACAGCAGGTGTGCGCATACATGCGTTCTCATGTGTGTGTTCAAGCAAGCATATCTGTTTACTTTTGCTCTCCAAAACCCACTCACATTTGAATGCAGGAGACAGGACACATCTCCCTGCTCTGTGAGCCGCTAGACAGCTCAGTCAGAATATTTTAAAGTACACACACACACACACACACACACACACACGCCTCCCTGGGGTACCCCATATGCGGCGCCTGGGGAGTGCAAAATGGAACTTTTTAAAAGCCAAAAACACTTCTCCCGAACAAACTAGTCTCGCTTAATAATACCACACCCGTGTTTCGCTCTCCTCGCTCACGACAGGCCGTCATTATCTACAAGGGGTGGGTGTTTCTGCTGCTTTTTAGGGAAAGGTCGTGGTTGTTGTTTTGGTGTCTGAAAGCCTTGCTACATGACAAAGCAAATAGACTATAAACTATTTGGAATCTATGCATCAACAAATACATTTCGGGATGGAAATGAAAAAGAAAAGAGTTTGTGGATTTAGCTTGAAGGAACTGCAGCTTTGCAAACTCCTGAGACGTTCGATTGACTGAATTGCCTATTTTGGACCTGCAGTACACGCTGTAATATTTTTGATGTGCATTATATTTAGGAATCAAGAAAATCTATGGTGTTGAGCACAAGAGGAGCAAGGGTCTTTTTTTCTTCAGTTGAAGTAAATGAACTCATGTACA
>JBAMJR010000140.1:6090000-6147500 GCA_038501785.1 Myoxocephalus aenaeus
AGATATTTACAGTGTTGTTCTTAATCCGTTCAGATGGACGTGCTGGGGTATGTACATATCGCTATAAACTGTTGTAGACTTATTCATATCAGACGAGATTCGGGGAGGGGGTATGGGGTTCAAATCCAACTCCAATTTACAATTCTGAGATAATTTTCTACACTCCTCTCTGAAGATTTTTACATGGGAATGAAGGGAGTGGAGGGTTGAGGGGCACAAGGAATCTTTTGAGACTGCAAAACAGCATAATTGTTTTTGCTATCCAGTCGGGTGTTATACTACACATAATATATGGTTATTTCATACAGCCCCCAGACTGCCAAGATGTTTTCAATTTGGCACAGCCCTGCGATCATGATATCACAGAGAAAAGAGAGAGAGGGAGAGAGAGAGCTTCCAGTCTGGGATGGCCAGAGCAGTGAGAGGGGGATCATTTTGCCAAACTCAAAGCCCCCCCACCCCCCTGTCTCTCTCTCTCTCTCTCTCTCTCTCTGGGACGAATAATTCCACAGTTGCTGAGGCACTGAAAAAGCAATCTGCGGAATACCCCAGGGTCATGTCTGTGGCCGGATGATTTGTGTGAAATGTCATACATTAAATATAAGTTTAACATTCAGCCCGGTGCACTGTAAAACTGCCCTGTCGTTGCCACAGTCCGCCATTTCCCTCTGTGCAGGGAGGGTTCGGGTTCAGGAAAGCGGTCACAAAGGAGTCGGACACACACAAATACACACACACATACACACCACCCCCTGTGTCTGCCCAATCTTAGAGGGAGTGGGAGTGAAGGGGGTTGCGGACAACGGGGAGTTGTGAGACCATTCGATCCACAGCTGCATTTCATTTACGAATGCGAGAGCTCTAACTTTTTTCTTGAAAAATATATCTATATAATTTTTTTCAATTTCATCTTGTATTTTTCCCAGGGAGGTTTTGCGCCAGACAGGTATTGAGAAAAAAAAAAAAAGGGGGGAAGGTAGACAGACAGATGGACAGAGAGACGGACAGTTTGTCTAGAGGCAGGTGTTGAATTCGCGTTCGGGCTGAGATGAGAAAGTAAGAGAGGAGGTGAGGAAGAAAAAAAGGGTTGTAACTAATTCATAAAGTTTCAGGAAAATATCAGCCACAGAGAGGAAGAGAGAGAGAGAGGAGAAGCGAGAAAGACAGAGGAAAAAGGTGTCTCCAGGGACTTCAGTGAAGCAGTCATCCCAGAGAGAGAGGGGAGATTCTGTCCATCCTAGCAGATGAGAAAGAAATGACAGAGTGGGTACAAAGGATGTCATCCGCCAGATGGACAACTGATGAGTTTTCTCTCTTTTCTCTTTGTCTTTCTATGTTTTTTTTCTTCCTCATGGCTTGTTTGTTTGTGCTCCGTCTGAGCCCCTCTGGAAAGTTTCTGTCTGAATGACTACAATAAGATCATGGGTTTGATATGTAAAGGGGAAACGTTGTGGGTATTTCAGAAAAGTGAAATTCATTGAAGATGGCCAAGTTTGGTGATGATCAAAGGCCACGCACTGGATGTTGCGACTACAGAAAGTATAAAACACTATATCTGCCCTGATTAGGATATGCCAGACCCATTTGATATTGTTCATGAATGTAATTATGTACTCAAAAATATTCTTATCTTCTTAGCACAGTTCAATTTAGTTTATGCCTGGTGGTGTTTGACAACATTTGCATCTAAAAAAAAAAAATCCATGCACCCTTTCTACACATTCTGCTTATTATTTCCATGAAAGAGCTTACCACCAGATTTATCAATTTCACCTTGAAGGTGTTGTACTCGCCAGTGCATTTGTAAGCAAGTCGGAACTCTTTGAAGACAAACACGGTATCGTACAATCTGTAGCCCCCCCCTTGCCTACCCTCCTCCTCCCTTTCCACTCCCTACTTCAAAGCAGAAAGGCTTAGATGAAGGTTTGGAAAGAAATGGAAAACAAATTGTTCATTTGTATCTGGGAGGAGACTAGACACTTGAGCAAATTCTCTCTGCATTCTCTCTTTCCACGCGCCGCAGTAAAGTTATCTTCAGGTGGGGTGCGGGAGAGCCAGAAAGAGGCAAGGCCCGAGCAAATGCTGTTTTAAAGTCTCAGGCAGGCAATCAGAGTGTAAAGCTGGTCAATGATCACCTTCAGGACAAATCTACAGAGATATGAAATGTAACTGATAGAGAATTGCGCTGTTCTGTTGAAGAAAGAATTGATGTGTCATTTGCACTGCAGTTGGTAAGAACTGTATGATAAAAAAGGTTACTGCAATATTAACTTTTGTATTATATTTTTTGTTGTATTAAATGAGTTAATTAAATAGCACACATCACAAATGACTGCAACAGTGAAGGTCTAACAGTAAACCGGAGAATACCTTTAAGTCATGATAATTGATTTATCTTTTTTACTGTTAGTTTGAGTCTAATAATATACAATAACACACTGAATTTCACAGCAATGATCAACAAGGTGTTCGGCTCAAACCTTTACTTATTTGGCTTACCTATAATTTCATCGAACAACAACAGTGTGTATTCTTTTTTTAACCCTTGTGAGAGATCCATCTACATTTATACTTATAGTTTTGATCATGAATACAATAATGCTCTTTTATTAACAAATGGTAGGGTTGACTTAAATAGACCACATGGAGTTAAATAGATACTTTATACAGAAGAGAAGCATTTAGATAGCATGCGTATCACTCTGCTTTACTCTCAGAGGTGATGCTGGAACCCCAAATGCAAACAATCTAAAAGATTAAGAAGAAACTGCTGCTCACTTAAAGTCACCTCTGCAGCAATTTATCATGTCAGCGTTTGATTGATGAGATGAAGGACAATGTGGCCCAACAAAATTGTAACTGCCACTTCTTAGTGTTACCGGCTTCCATTTAAGCACCAGTGCAGGGTATCTGGGGAATTTACACCCTTGTGTTTAGTGGAAGTTCAAACTGGGATGGGAAACCTGAGTCAGTGCTGTACTGTAGGCTAGTTTGTATGACAGTACCTATACAGTACATACAGTGCATCCCAGTCAACACTTTTTGTGGATGAGGACGAGGGACTCCATACCATAGAGGTATATCTCAGTGATTCATATATGTTTTGAGCTTCAGGCCTATGATAAGGAGAAATGGGTTGATGGGAGAAGGCCAGACTGCGGCTCCCTGGCCATTATCCACAGGCAGGCAAATCAAGCCAGCAAATCAGGAACAATGGAGCCCTCAAAGAGCAGAGTGGGGATCAAAGCAGCACTAACTGGCCATTGCAATCCAATTGAAATGTTCACTTTGCATCTCTCCAAAGGTAATGGATGTGGAGAGTGGGAGGTGAAAAGAAAGAGCTGCCCGCTCACATTTGACGTAAAATTATGGAAGGTAAGAAGAGAAAAAAGGAGGAAAAAATGCACGTGACAGCCTTGGCCTTCTCAAGTCATCTACTGTAGAAGCTTCATAATGTCCCTTGGTTATTTTGACTTTGAATTTGCGAAGGCCCATTTTTTTCACTCCCTTTTTTTTCCCTTCCTTTGAACCTTCCAATTGTAACATTATGATGATATATGAGATGCTATACTATGGCCCTTGTGCATGTGCAGGAGTAGGATTGTGGCAGGCTATTTCTTAAAGTGTCCTTTCACTCCCTCTCTTCCTCTCACTCATTCTCCATGTCTCTCTATATGTCTCTCCCTCTCCTCCTCTCTTGGTCTCCCCCATCACTTTCTCTCTCCATCTTCCCATCTCTCCATTTGAATGTGTTGATCACCTGGGGAGATGCTGCATTAATGCTGACGCCCAGTAAAAAGCAGAATCTCCTCTTTATTTATCTGCACTAAAATTCCTCCCAATCTTTCCAGCACATTTCACTCAATCACGCAACTCAGGCCATTCCATTAGCCACACAGGGGCGTTTTACCTCATTGAGCACAACACGCCCCGCACTTCTATGAATATAGATTCCCCTAAATTATGTATAATGGGAGTGCTCAGATTTTAGCATTTTTACTAAGAGGGTTTGAGGGTGTATGAGTTGTTTCTGCTGCTTTTTAAGTGCATCTTGAAATTCACCATGTCTGCAAGAGACTGGGGACGGTGTGTTTGCTCCCTTTGAGAGTGTAGCTTGTAAGTGGAGTAATGTGGATGTGTATGAACATCCAAAGTTGTCAATAGGTCAAAGCAAAGTTCACTGAGTGTATGTTTGTATATGGTGGATGAAAGGTTAAACATAAATATACAGATTTTAGACGCCATTCCTTCGTTCCAAACTATTATTTTGAAGCAATAATTCAGATAGTAGATAGTGGTATCATTACACTTTTTACTGTTGCTTTATTAATATCTCAGTAGTCCAAATTGGACCTATCTCAAAAGCAACCGCAAGGTCTTATTCTAGGGAGTCTGAATTTGATCTCTTGTTGTGCTGAACATTTTCTGCTCAGAGTGTGAGCAGTGTGACTAATTGGATGGTAAGTAATTTTAATTCACATGTTGGCAGTTGGTGTCCATGTTGCTCAGCGGGAGGGAGGGACACAGCTGAGCAATATCAACAAACAGGCCAGCAATTCTATAATCAGAACAAAATCAACATCCTCATTACTGACTCCGAGCCGCTGCCTACATCAAAATGAGCTTCAAAACTCTTTCGCCTTGTTTTCAGGGAGTGATTATGTTTAGTGTCAGGCCAGACATATCAACTTCCTTTTTGCACAGAGACACGCTCACCAGAATACTAACGACCTACCAGGGAGATAAAGTTAGATGTATTTTAATCTGATTCATATTTTGGCTGTTCATGTTATGCAGTGCTGTATTTATCTTTTTTTTCTATAAGTACCAACATACCAATTGAAACACGTCGTAATTGTCTCATGCATAGAATGTGAAACTAAACACACAATACAGTGATTCAGAATGTGCCGGCACCCTTTCCATCAGTTGTTTTCAATCTCCTCCAAAGTGAGTGATGGATGTTTTGGACACGAGCATTTTTTTGGATGGTTAACATTGAAAATATTTCTGTCTTAGCCGTGAGTGTTTAAAAGAGAGGAAACATTGACAGCAGTCGGAGGGAAGTAATGGACATACCGTTTTCATTTAACCTCAGTCACATACAGTTTAATATAGATGCTTCGTCCTCAATAACTAGAGCAGTAACGTAGTTTCCGTTGTCCACGTTTATTGGCAACAACAGTGCTCAATATTTTTTTTTTTTTAACGTTTGGATACAAACTGCGATTATATGGCTGAGCACCAATGGCAATTATGTAGGCGTTCTCTGTGCTCCTTGACCTTTTGTTGTCTGTGTTACCTCTGAGCTACACTGTGTTTGTAACCTTCATGTATCTGTACCTGTGGTTTGTGATGCAGCAAGGCATCTTTAACAGCCAAACCACTCTTTGTTCAGCCTATTTGTTTGGCTCATTTACACTGTCAAATGTTCACAGTGGCGTGTTTACATGTATTTTCTACTGATTTTAAAAGAATGTGTATTGGAAAGTTGTTTTTCTATATGTGAAATGATTTCATTCAGTCTGCCCAAAAGGCAGAGGTTCTAAACTTTAAGAGTCCAACTCTTCCTTCACTGCTGCAAATGCAACCTGCATGACCAACCAACAAAGATCGATCAGAGCCGGACCTCATTCAGCTTGGCTAGAGATCACAGCCTAACGCTATAATATATTCTATAATATATTCTATAATATCACATGACTGTGCATTTTATTGGCCTGCGGCTGAGCTTGGCAGAAACCAGCCGTAAGTAAAGGCCAATAGGGCCTTCTGCATGTTTCATGAACATTGCACCCATGACACCTATTGGACTTATGCTGTGGAAATGAAACGTATGTTAGAATCTTTTTAGAAATGGTTCTTGGCAATACGGGATACAGCGGCAGTATGCAGACGAGTGCCAGAGAGGCTGTCAAAGCCTGTTTTAGGTTGATCCGGGCCTCTGACGCTGGCTGTCCCTGTCGTTAGAGCGTAATGGACGTGTCAACCCCGAGGAAAGGCTGCTGGCTGCTTGGGTCACCATGCCCTTCAGCACTTGACACTCACGTCACTGATGTGACAGGAACATGCAAAAAGCATGCAGACACCATGGCAACTAAATCTGTCTGTGTGTGTGTGTGTGTGTGTGTGTGTGTGTGTGTGTGTGTGTGTGTGTGTGTGTGCGCACAGCTGTGTGTGTATTGATCTGCTGTGTTTTCCAAACTGTATTATGGACCTAAATGTTGTTTCTAACATCTAATTTGTTCAAGCTTAGATGTAATTTTATAAAGAATTTAGAAACGCTTGCTCGTTTCGCTGAAGAAATTGTCGGCTGATGGAAATGTATTGCCGCGATTCAGATGGATTGCTTTCATAAAACCTGATGTTGCTTTGGAGGGAGCCAAATATAGTAAGTGTTCCAGTAACTGTATGGCGCCTCAGCACACACATATGCACACCCACACCCACATCCACCCACCCACGCACACACATAAACATACGACAAACACCTTCTCATATACAGACGCATACGCACTAACACTTGTTATCGATCTACAGCTTAGCTCATGCCAGCAGGTAGTCCAACTCACCGGTTATTCTGAGGAATTGCTTTCAGTAGCTCTATCTACACGCACGCACACACACGCACACACACGCACACACACACACGCACACACACACACGCACACACACACACACACACACACACACACACACACACACACGCTACATGATTGTTTCCAGTGGTTAAATCTACACAATTTGTGCACAAGCAACTCTTAAGACACCATCGCCTCCTCTTCACAGATCAAGGGCTGCGTTTGTCGATACGACGCACACACACACACACACATACGCACGCACGCACGCACGCACGCACGCACACACACACACACACACACACACACACACACACACACACACTTGCACCCTTATAGCTGAACCAAGTTTAATGCCGTGAGAGTGTCAAGTTGAATACTGTTGCATAGTTAGAACAAAATCCTTTATCCTGTCCTCTCATCCTTCCCTTTCCTCCTCTAAATATTGCTTTTCCTCATTCTCTGTCATAGTCATGCTTTTTGAATTCTCTTTACAGCCGATAACACAGTTTGGAGTGTAAAGGATAAGGGATTAACGCGTTTTGTGTGAGTCTATATGAATGGCTTGGGCGTACTGGTGTGCTTGTGCATGTCATGTTTGTTGTGATCCCAGACGACCGGGCCCTGCCTCTGCTACCGTGTCCCTTTTTGAATCTAATTTGAAAACAAGTAAAGAGGAACACAAAGTTCAGTTTGTAAAACTGGCGTTTGGTACAATGGAATGTTTCTCATTAAAGTCAATTAGCCAGTAGACAACAAAAGAACCTTTCATTGAAGGATATGAAGTGAAAATAAAAAACAGGGCACCGCTTTAGCTGGCACCACTCTCCTTATAATATGTTATGTGTGCAGCCTCCTCCTCCTCCTCTCCCTAAACCGTCCGCTCTTGCTTGAAACGGATCGAATTAAGATGTTGAAGGATTTTTTTTGCCCCTTCCCGCTCCTCTGAAAGGTCATAAGTCTAATGTAATTATAGCACATAACTGCGGTAAGGGAAACACATGCCAGGAGATGATATGAACATACAAGCTGTAAACTGCAACTTTCTCTTCGCTAAGCACAATGTTGCTTTTTTATGGCTGAATCAATATCTTTAACTAAGGCTTGTAAAGCAGCCCAGTTAGAGACTTTATTTAGACTTACCTCTGCCTGACCTCCTCTTACTCCGCCTTGACTTTCACTGCACAAGAACAGCAGGAAGCCTTGCATGAGAACCAGGAGGCAGTATGTACTGTATATGAAATTGCCCCGATGTGGTTCATTTTCAAGCAGACGTTTATTAAATTTATCGTGATGTATATACTGTTTCTTGATATGATTGTGCTCCAAACTAAGCTAAATGGATTCTCTTTTCCACTTTTGCATTTTAAAACTAGTCCAACTGTATGTGATGTGTCATTTAGAATATTAAAACCACGTCAGGCCTTTTACTAAATGTTGACATTAAATGCTAAATAATATAAAAAAAGTTTTGCACTCAAGATTTCATTTTAAAATGGTCTGTCAGTTTGCAAGGCAGTTTTGCGGCCCATTATTCTAAGTATATTAAAAGATGGAATAGTGAATGGAATAATGGGGAAACATGAAGCAATATAAAGTTATACAAAAATATAAAATGTACTCAGTCTCAGAAAAATAATTAAAAGAAGAAAGACAGAAAGTAAAGGATAGTTTAGAAGTGTAGGTTGTTGGAAAAGGTTCTTGTTCTATAGAATTCCATTATTTTTAAACATAGCATATGCATTGCACATGGCTTGAATCTGAGCCTACCTCTGCATCTCTGCAGGAGACTCTTGACAGACCACTACAACATTCAAGGTGAGTGACATGTGACTGGCGGGGGACGCCGAGCTAGCATTCCCACTGGCGAGTTACTCTGTTATTAGCCTACTGTTATTAGTCTACTGCCAGCTGACCACTACTGACCAACGTAATGTTACTTATTGTTGTTTTAAAAGTGATATAATGGACACATCTCAGTTGATTATTGATGTGTGTCTGCTACAGGGCATTGAGCCATGCCTGCTTTCATGATCTCATATTTCAGGATCAGACTAACTCTGAAAACCAGACTGTGATACAGACACTGGAGTAGTATTGCATGTATTAAGGGGATCCTTAAATGTTCTGTTTGCATGCATATTCAAAATGGGTATAATATATTTGGAGGGTGGTTGGCAGGCTTCAAGTCTTTAATCTCATAAAGTTACAATCAATGTAATATTTCAATTAGTTTAGCAACATTTTAATCAGACTATTTGAATAGTAAATTGTGACAAAGAGACAGACTCCCAAAAAACCATGCCATATTTTGGCTACAATAGTTAACTCTTCTTTCCCTCCTCTTATCCGTCACTCTGTCACAGCTTTCCCTCCCCACTTTCTCCTCATCTGTCACACATTCAGCTCAACAGCTATGACAAAGAAAGCATTGCACTGTATGTTGTTTTTTGTGGGGGGGGTAATCTAAATACGACAACTGATTTGACTATTTAATAATTTGTCCGATTTAAATTCCGGTAATTTCTCTCATCAAGACACCAATGGTAATTTTGTAAATTTCCCATCACTTGACCTCAGTATTACCCGTCTAACTGAGTAACGGCGTGTCTTGAGATTCCCGTTCTGATCTTTTGTGCCTGGCTGAAATGTTTCCCCCCCCAGCCAAGACAGAAATAAAGAACAAAATCAAGAAGAAAAAAAGAAAACTTTTAATAATCATAATAATCAGCGCGTTGACTAACCAACAAAGAAACAGGTGTGTGTGTGTGTGTGTGTGTGTGTGTGTGTGTGTGTGTGTGTGTGTGTGTGTGTGTGTGTGTGTGTGTGTGTGTGTGTGAGAGTAGGAGGATGGAGGTGGCAATGTGAGCATGCTCTCTCTGTTATTTGCTCGCCTAGTAATCAGCCAAACACGCTACGAGTCTCCTGCTATGATTTGTCCCCCGTTGTGTCTCCAGTCTGAACGCCTGTGAGTAAGCCGACGTGTGCATGTATTTGTATAGCATAGCTACAGTGTATATCTGCTCATGTCAGTGTGTGTGTGCCTGTTTGTGCATATGTGTACTGTATGTCCATGTGTGTGTGTGTTTGTATCTCAGGATTTATATTTGTTTCCTGTGCCTTCTCCCTGCTGTGGGGTATACCCTAACTGAGGTTTACAGCTTGTGTGTGTGTGTGTGTGTATGTGTGTGTGTGTGTGTGTGTGTGTGTGTGTGTGTGTGTGTGTGCGTGCGCGCGCATGTGTGTGTGCAGTCTTACATGCTCGCAGATGTGTGTGTTTGCCGGATGGGAATACAACTCCTAGGACATTTAATCTAGGGTGAATTTCACGCTAGTTACTGCTTGTCATCAAATGTTTCTAGCGTAAAATACTGCAGCGATCTTTTATTGGCGGATGTTCGGGACGAATTCACTGTCAGACCCCCGAGTGCCCCGCTGCCCTCCAGATAGACTGACAGTGTGTGTAAAAGTGTGTGTGAGAGACAGAGGAAGAAAGACATAGGAAAAGACTAATCGCAGACAAAGTTTGTTGCTTTCAATTTGATGCTTTTCAGTTGACACAAATCAGTGTTTTAAGTGTGTATGTAAGAGTTTTAGGGGCAAATTAAAACTTTGTACCGCAGAGCTATTGAGACATGAACGTTTCTTTTTTTTCTGCATACACACACACACACACACACACACACACACACACACACACACACACATATCTGGTCCCAAGCTTAGGGGAGGACAGATCCAGTCTAGCTACAGTCGTATGTGTTCACTTAGCAAGCCACAGCTGCTAGTGCCATTACTACGATTTCCTGTGTGTGTATGTCTCTCTGTCTATCTGCTCCCTCAACACACACATCTAAGGGCCCTATCCAAATGGGTTTTAGCAGGACACATATTTTACACCCGCCTGAGTCGCTCTGATGTTCAGGTGCTTCACTGTAAAATGTGACCCAGGTTGTCTCCTAATGCATATCGCAGCCTGAAAAAAAAATGACGTATTCCCTGCACCCCTTCTAAAAAACAAAGGAAGGAACTCATAACCTTAACTTTACGCGGCTGAACAAAGGAGGGAGTAATAGCTTTTTTGTGCCTCTATATTGAAAGCTCTTAGTATTTAAGCGGGCAGTGAAAAACAAAGGACACATTTGTTTAATAGAATAATCCTTCCTGTGTTTAAGATGACTTCAAAGCTTTCAAATTTGAGTCTTAATGTTTCGACAAGCTGTTCAATCAGTTGTTTTTTGAGGACATCGCAAATGGCAGGCTGTCTCTGAAATACGTTTGCTTGTTTTACCTGACCCACTTTTCCTTCGCTGTGTGTGTTTGTGTGTGCGCGCTGTCCCTCTTTGCTCAGAAGGTTGTAAATGTAATCTTAGACACATGTTACTTCGGCTGATGTTTTTCAGATTGATGTCAGTTGCGATTAGCATATCTCCTGCCAAGACACAGGAGTGCTCTTTAGAGCCTGGCCTCGTACACA
Source organism: Myoxocephalus aenaeus (assembly GCA_038501785.1). Taxonomy (NCBI): domain Eukaryota; kingdom Metazoa; phylum Chordata; class Actinopteri; order Perciformes; family Cottidae; genus Myoxocephalus; species Myoxocephalus aenaeus. The sequence continues at coordinate 6,101,059 of JBAMJR010000140.1, forward strand.
CTCGCTCTCGCATACACACACACACACACATGTACGCGAACCGTTGGGTAAACATAGCTCAGCTGCCATTTTGAATGATTGCACGATGATTATTTGATGCAGTGATTTATTTTGAACGCAGTCTGTAAGTAAACTGAGGCACGAAAGGATGAGAAATCTGACTGACAAGCTCCAAAACAAAATTCTACCCCAAGACAGTCTCCCGACACTCCTTTCTCAGCAACATATTATTACATCCTGGCCACAAAAAAAACACATTTTAACTCTCCCTGGCCTCCAACTTTAATGTCACCCTGTCTGTTTCTTAAAATGCCGTCTGCAGAGTGCAGCCGTGTAAATGCAGCTGTGACCAACTCACTCCTGTGCCGAAACTGTTTCATTTACATTCATCTTGTGCTAGGGAATGGAGAATTCCTCCTCCAATGTAAGACAGCGGGGGGACTGTGCAAAACGAATTTCTCGCCATCTCTGGAGAGGGAACGATATAGGGATTCAGAACACACCCTTCAGACAATGGAAGAGGAGGGGGTCTTATTTTCTCTTCTCTCCCCTCTCTTTCCACTGTCTCTCTCCACACCTCCCTGACCCTGCTTCCCCTCAACCTGCCCAGCAGAGTGAGAGAATAAGTGTAGCACCAACAGGGGGTGGGGAGAGTGGAGAGAGGCAGAAAGAAAGTCAGATAAAAGTAGTTAAAAGAGGGAGAAAAGGGGAGGTGGGGGAAGAAATAACAGGAGAGTGACTGACCAAATACCCAGCGACAGAACGAGAGAGGAAGACAGATGCAGAGAGGGAAGGAGAGAGGGGGAGAGAAAATGAGAATATATATGCGGTGGCCAGTGTTGTGAGACAAGGCAGGTTGCTGTCACTTTAAAAATGACTGTAATAAAAGTGACCGTCGGAAGATGGATCTGGTGATTTTGGCTTGCTAATCAGTCATCTGTGAAGAGGACCACAGCCCAGATTCAGCGGCCGCCTGACACCTCTTGATTGATGCCTGTGCCCGATAAAAAAGGCCCATTAACTGTCCTCCTATTAAAGTGGGTGAAATGGCAAAAAAATGCTCCTCTCTCCCACTCTGCTCCTCCAATCTCTCTTTCATTTAAAACCTACATCCTTTTATGTATTCTGCCTTTTTTTCCTCTTATCAGTTCTCTCACTGTTAAGGTAGTCTGTTCTTCTTACACGTATTATTGAGATAGGGAGAGAGATGTTAATCAGCGAGGCCTTCTTGTGTTTGCGTGTGGATACTTGTTCATGTGCGCACAGGAAGTCACATACTGTACTTGAGCACAGTCCTCACACTTCAAAATCAATAGATCAATAGGTGTCCAAAAAGCACACCAGTCAATGATTCAGCTGGTACCTGTGTCACTCATTATTGTTAAGTATGCAAATGAGCCTGCATAATCAGTGACGTCCAGCCTTCTTTTAGCCTCGTGACATGCGTCAAAAATATATATATATAATAATAATGACCCCGCAGCTGAATCTCATATCGCCTCATCTCGCCTTCTCTCTCTTAGACATACACACAAACACACACAAACACACGCACCACAAAGATTGCCTGCAATAATAATAACCCCACAGACGACAGCTTCAGCCCCCTCCCTCCCATCCCCTCACCCCCACCTCCCACATACAATCAAACAAAGCCTCTCTCTTACCTTGCGCATGACCAATCCTTCCATCTCTCCCTCTTTTTTTTTTCCTCCACCATTCTATCTATGCATGCTCTTCCATTTCTGTAAACCCAACCACACCTAACAGCAACACCTTGCACTCTCCCTACCATCCACAGCCTACAGCGCGGCACTCACTACCCCCAATAAATACAGCCCTGGTCTGCTGTTTTCCCATCTATCCCTTTTTCTCTGCCCCAGTATCTTTTACCCTCTCTCCCTCTCTCTCTCTCTCCCTTCCTCTCTCCCTCTGTCTTTCCCTCTCCCCTCGCTCCTGGCTGGTGCTGGTGAAATATCAGGGCAAACGGATTCCAGCTTTTTTCTCTGGCTCAGAGGGGTTGTTCTGTGCGATTTGCCCTGGGGTGCATTTCAGCGCTTCTGATGTGAGAGAGGGGGCGAGAGAGAGAGAGAGAGAGAGAGAGAGAGAGAGAGAGAGAAGGAGAAACAGAGTGAGAGAGAGGGCAATGGAGAGAAAGAGAAAGGAAGTGTGAGAGAGCAAGAGAGAGAGAGAGAGAGAGGAGACCAGGGTTTATCCTTTCTTTCGATAGGCCAGTCAGAGGTTTTAAAACGACGATCTTTTGACCGGCGTTGCACCAGCAACTCAAGGTGTGCATGCTCTTCCTAGCTTACAGAGGCCTTGAGGTGATCTCCATACATAATCAGCACAAGCCACCTCCATGACAGGTGTGCGGCCATCTTGGAATCTCTCTGAGCGAGGGGACTTGAGCAGAGTGTCCGTGCTCATGAAAAAGAAGAACGACGGCAGCGCTGCAGTTTTATTGCTTTAAATAAATTGACAACTGGTTAAATGACAAGAAAATAAGTTTCCTTTTTCACTAAATATTGTGTAATTCCCAAACAATAGTGTGGTATTTTGATTTAATTAGATATGTCCCACTGAGCTGCTTCAAGACACACATAGAAAGATAACATCAAATGTTTAAAAATGCACCTGCGTTATTCATTTAACTAAACTAACTAACTAGTTATAGATGTATTATAACCTTTGGTAAATAATGAAAAAAGCGTATTCATCAGAACAAACTCGCAGAATATTTTAGTTCCCTTTGGATTATTCTTTAACAAATAAGTACAAATGTTTCTGGTATTTTTAGTTTACCCAAAAACATTTTTTTTCAAAGCACATCATTTTGTGATAGAATTTATTTGGTATTTCCACAGCTGATTGTGTTTTACCTTCTTTTTTGTGTCCATGCACGTGCGGTTTGCACAACTTCACGTGTGTGTGTGTGTGTGTGTGTGTGTGTGTGTGTGGTGTGTGTGTGTGTGTGTGTGTGTGTGTGTGTGTGTGTGTGTGTGTGTGTGTGTGTGTGTGTGCGTGCGTGTGTGTGTGTGTGTGTGTGTGTGTGCGTGTGTGTGTGTGTGTGTGTGTGTGTGTGTGTGTGGTTATGTTTCCTAATCTCACATCTCACTGTGGGGCGTTCTAAAAGGATTTGTCATTCTCAGCTCAGTTGGGCTGATTGTGAATTAAATTTATTTTTAGGCACCTTTTTTTTCCATCCTTTTGTGAACCCAGTTAGAATTGAGGTCAGGACACACAAACAGACATACATGCAAGCACACGACACAAATGTACACACCATCTCAGAGAAGGACACATAGCTTTCAGAACAAATCACTGTTGAACTACCCTGTGTGGAATGATTCTGACATTTTGTTTGGGAGAAATAGCATTTAATTGAAGGGAGGGGCGATACGGATGGCAGTTATGCAACCAAGGGAAAATGTCTGCATTTCAACCCAAATTGAAAACATAACAGAGTTTGTGTGTGTGTGTGTGTGTGTGTGTGTGTGTGTGTGTGTGTGTGTGTGTGTGTGTGTGTGTGTGTGTGTGTGTGTGTGTGTGTGTGTTGGGGGTTGCTTTTACTATTCACTGTTTGCTTGTTTGATTGTGAATTAGTTCAAGTTATGAGGTTCGTTCCATTAATAAAACAATATTGATGTTACATTATAAGTACTCCCTCTCTCTTGTTCTCTAAAGTCCATGTATTTGCCTTGGTTGTCCTATTACTTTTGCAGGCATGAAATTTACATGAAGAATTAATAAATGCAAAGAGCTCACATTGCCACATAATCCTCTACTGTTTAATTAATTTAGTTTTTAGTTTTTTTTTTTTTTTTAATGAATGCGTAATTTATATGTTTAAATTATATTAATTATTACATTTTCAGGAACAGAAAAGATTATTTCATTGTCCTCATTAGCTGAAGTTCCAGAATCTTTTAAAATCTTTATTGGCCTCTGCTGTTTCATAAAGTGTTTCTGTTAGCATTCATTATATTGTTCAATGTCCATAGGGGAACATCGTATGTCTTTTGCCCCCAACACAGTAAGGTCAGAGGTCAGACTCATCCACAGAACAAGCGTCTGGAGATGGAACTGACTCAAGTCTTTTGCTCAATGACACGTCTGCACGGTAGATGCTTGCAGAAATGGCTCCTTGAACTCAGGTCATCCGGTTTAATGACGGTCACTAGGAACGGCGGTTGAAGAGCCCTCATAAGGACTCTTCCAACGCAGTGATGAAGCCAACAAGCACATTTCGGGGTCACTGCACAACTCAAAAAATGATGCCTCTCTATATCTCTTTCTTTCTGTCTTTCTTCTCTCTTTCGCTCCAAGTGTTGCCAATTTGTCTGAGCCGCATCCGCTAATCCGTGCGCATTTACGCATTGGTCATTGCGCCTCCGGTTGACTTGGCTGGCTTGATAGATGATGGCGTCCAGGCAGGAGACTGACTGACTGTACAAACTCACAGCTTGTGCTGGGTGGTAACTCCGTGCTCTGTTCATATCAAATGTATTTTATTAGTTCATTGTATTATTAAAATAGTCGGAATGATAGCACAGCCTCGTTAAAAATCGATCATTTGTTTGAAATGTGATCGAAATCATTTGAAGTTATTAAATAAAATTGGGATTTTTTTTTTCTTCTTTTTTTTTCGCACATATTCGGAGCACTGCTATATGACGCTCCTGACATTGATGTCGAGATGTCAATCTGTTGCCATAGAAGTCTTCTCGGTATACTTCCCCGGTTATTTGCCGTGCTGGGATGGCCCACTGAGTGTCTGAAGAGAGGAGAGGGGGTCTGGGGTCTGGGCGGCATGGATGGATGATGGGGTGGGAAGGTGGAGGGGTGACAGTCCCCAGGAGAGAGGGAGAGTATCGGGGCTCCTGCAAAGAACCTCTTGGACCACTAAATTGACATGTTCAAGTTCCCAGGTCGTCATGAAGAAAGCACTCTAATAAGCCATGTGACAACATACAGTTGAGCAGTCTTACTTCCATGAGGCCATTAAACAGCAGGCCTTCTGCTAGATTTCAAATTATATTCTTATTGAAATTTATTTTAACTTACGTTTTATTGTTCTGGTTTATGTGTACAATCATATTAATATTATTACTTCATTATTGTTGTTGTTATTGTTATATTGTTTATTCCCCGAAATTTAGCATGTTTTCATGACTACCATAATAGTAGGATGAGGAAAGATTTGATCAATGCTGCATAGCTAATTTATTTTCCCCTTATTGATGCAATATTTCTCAATGTTGTGTTATACAAATTATCGTAAAATTACTAATTGAGAGTGACGCGAGGGATTTCGATCCGCATTTTTGATGCTGTCAAATAAAGTCATTTTCTTTGATACGCAGCACACAGGTGCTATTGTTGCCAACCACGCGGCTCTGCAGGTCTATGAGAGCATGTGGAGTGATAATCAATATAATTTGGCGTTGAACGGGGCTGGAGGTGACTGGATGTGTGTTGTGTGTTGGGGCAACACAAGGAGGCCGTTTTGGGGGGCTTTTTTATTCCTCTGTCCATATATGGAGGACACTCACTTGACGCGTGTCTATTAAAGAGGGATCAACAATGAAAAAGATCGGAGGACCAAAGGGCCAAGTGGGAGGAGGGCAGCAGGGCGAGGTGAGACTGAATGGAAACAGCAGTGGTGTTTGTGGTGCGTGTGTGTGTGTGTGTGTGTGTGTGTGTGTGTGTGTGTGTGTGTGTGTGTGTGTGTGTGTGTGTGTGTGTGTGTGTGTGTGTGTGTGTGTGCGTGTGTCTATCTTGTGTGAGAGAGACGCACATGTGTTTCTGAGGGGGTGCGCGCACTTGTATAGTGGAGATTTCCTCACGCGAGCGGGGCCGAAATGCGGGCGACGACGTCTGCCAAGTCACCCATCTCCGCTCCTGTTTCTTTGCCACAACAGTTGTTCTTCTTCTCCGGGAGCAACATCCCGGCAGCACCTGCCCCGCCTGCATCTGGGTAAAGACTTTACAGTCAGGGGCCATCGATTACTCTTATCAAATAAACAGAGTGGCACCGGCGGCTGCACGGACCCGCCACCCTGCACCTCCACCCCACCCTGCTAATCTCAAATCCCCCCCGACTCCCTAATTCCCCCCCACCTCTTCCCTGCTCGAGAGCCCTAGCAGCTGTGGTCCCATGTAAATTTGACATGATTGGCACCTCCTTATTTTACCCCTCCGCCTGTTCCCATTCCCCTGTTTCTTTCCCCTCTTCATATCATGTTGCATATTAATGCCATAGCCCATCGGACAGGGTGCACTATCATGTCCTTCCCTTTTCTGGGGAATTTGCATACTTGATTATAGTGCCTGAAGTGCCTGATTGTTGTGATGTGATGCTGAAATGTGATATTTGGTGTGGAGAGAGAGAGAGAGAGAGAGAGAGAGAGAGAGAGAGAGAGAGAGAGAGAGAGAGGCTGAAACGCTTTCCCTTGACCCTTGAAATGCAACGTAATCCCGTGTGGCCCCGTTTGATTAGAGCATTTTTCTGTCTAATTGTGTCATCAGGACTTGCACTATCACTGCGCATCTGGAAGCACTTTGACATCTAAGTCAGTGGTTCTCAAAAGTGGGCTTTCAAGAATCCTCAAAGGTCCGCGAGCCTCCAAACTGCCGCCCCCTCCCCGCCAAAATTAAGAACTGTTTAATTTCACTGTGATTTCATTAACCTGAAATTATTCCAATTAGAGAACATGTGTCTCAACAAAGGTTTCACTTGTATCACCATGCGCGCCGCACATACAGCAGGTTTACAATGCAAGTCTAAATCAATAACAACGTGAAAAAAAAAACATATTGGGAGTCCCGGGGACAGAATCTAATTAAATGGGGACCCTTGGCTTAAGGTGTGTCCATTTGGGGGTCCTTGACATGAAAATGTTGGAGAAGCCCTGATCTAAGTGACTGAGGCAAAGGGCTGCATTGACAGTCTTTGTTTCTTTTTTCTCTTCTCTGCTTCCCCCCCCCCCCCCCCCCCCCCCTCTCTCTCTCCTCTCTCTCTCTCTCTCTCTCTCTCTCTCTCTCTCTCTCTCTCTCTCTCTCTCTCTCTCTCTCTCTCTCTCTCTCTCTGCGTGTCCCCCCTCTCTTTCTCCCTCTCTCTCTCTCTCTCTCTCTCTCTCTACAAGGGAGCGGAAGAGTGGGCTGATACCGGTCTCATGTTGCGTATGGATTTTCGTTTATATAATCGATTGAAATGTCCCAATACATTGATTTCGGGTTCAGTGTTTTACAAACAAGCGTTTATGGGTCTCGATTTTGTGTTAGGGATGATTCCAGTGTGACACCGATGCGCAAATAAGCCCGAGTTGTTGATTTTTAAATAAATTATCTATACAAATAAATATCTATTGTTTCACGTATTAAAAATATATATGCAAACTGACTCGGGATGGGGCAACACAAATAAGGGAAACAGGGTGAAAAAGACACAATATTGTGCTGTCTCTCTCCTTAATCAAATAAAGTGGTGTACAAAAAACACACACACACAAAAGCATTTCCTTCCCTCTGAATTTCTCCTTGAATTATATGCCATCACTAGTGTGTGTGATTGCGGAATATTAAATTAAAGTGGGATAAGTCCGCACCGAGGCGGGCTGCGTCCAATCCGCAACTCATTTCCCCTGTTGTAGCACCGCATCACTGCGCTCCTCTCTTTTCAATGACAATGTGCCAAATCTGGGCATTTTGAAAACACTTTCCATATGCTATTATCGGATCGCTACTGAGCAAGAGAAAGACAGAAAAGAAGAAAAACGGAATGTTTTATACCAAAGGTACCGAGAGTCTACATTTGTATTTATCATCTCTTTCAATGGCTTATTATACTTTATGCTTTTTTGGGGGATTTAAAAGAGGTAAGAGGAGGAAAATTTGAAGTTTTTATAACGATTGCATATTTATGGACCGCTGTTGGATGGCTTTAGGGGTGAGTGTGAACACGTCGAGAGAGTTTATGTTGAGCATATATGGGCAAAAACTTAATTTTGTTTCACTGTTTTTATAACGTTTTCCCTCTTTTATTGCTAAAAAGACAAGTGTTTTTGCTCACTTCTATGTGGAGTGTTTGTCAACAAACAAGTAGGTGGGACATTTTTCTTACGCATTCATTTCGTTGAAATCACAGAAATAATTATGTTTTGTTGGTTTATTTGCAATTGCTTGATTTTGCAAGTCTGCGCCTTAATTCAACACAGATGACAACTTGCAAGTGATTTTACATTTCGAGCATTGTTTGTCCATTATTTAATTTCTCGTGGTTAAAATACAGTTTGTATTATTATCTTTTTGAAAGAAATATTTTTTTTTATCCATTTTTTTATGGTTTTAATTATTCTGAAGTGAGTGGCAACGTCTTCTGCTGGTGTCATGCGATTGAAAGAGTTACACTTAACTTCTTATTGTCTGTTTTATGGGCCTTTGTAAAGCTTGTTTGTGCATGTGTTTGCTGGACGGGAGTTGGCCAGTGGGTCACTGTGGCAGGTTGCGGGTCAGCGCTGTGGGCTTTTGCTTGTTTTGGTGTGTGTCCTGAGGAGGCAGAGGGGTCAGCCACACAGCCCCATGAGGGCGCCGACGCACAGGACAAACAAGGTAGTAGTCTGAACGCACATCCTGGAAGCACTGACCAGGTGACCGTTTAGTACGCAGCATGGAGGGCTACAGAATGGACTACATTATTAGTATTATTTGTTTAAATTATAAGATCATTTCACGTCACATAAATACAGGTTTTCAGTTTGATTTCGGAGAATATATCGATTGACCAACAATGGTTCCATCCCATGGCATCTATCTGTGTGCCAAGGTATAAGATCTCCGGACGATTCAAAGTTATTGATCCAGTGAAGTGGCACCAGATCCATACAGTGCAATGCTACCTTTCACATGTCACGAGATGCAGTGTAAAATCAAACAAAATGCCTTTAATTACACAATAATTAAAACATTTTAATTTCAGTCGTCCTGGTCTATATGCCACTTCGACATGTATTTGCTTTACACAACACAACTACTCGCACACTCGCGCGCACACGCAGACTATACACAAGCAGTCACACACCGACACCAGACCGGAGTTTACAGATACAAATCTATAATTAACTGAGGATGCTGCTGATATGGAAATGGGGTGAAATATTAGTTAACGCGGTCTATTGTCAAGCGGTCCCCCGGAGAAAGAGCATCGTCTGCAGGGAGAGAGGGAGGGTGGAGACCGGGGGGATTTACAACACGCAGGAGGTTAAGATAAGCGCCAGCCTATAACAGTTCTCTAAATCCGCTTTGTACTTTCTCTTTTTCTCATTGAAAACAAATAAAATAGCAAATGCGACTCCGCTGAAAATGTCAGCAGCGAGCACACATTTAACCAGAGAAAGAGGGTAATGAGTATCCTTTCAGAGAAATGGAGACACACTCGTATAAAACAAGAAAACCCACGTTGCTTTATGTCTACAAAAGTGCTCCGTTTAGGTGTATAATGTCGCAAAGGAGAAATAGGTCCACTCCACGCAGCTTTGAGACGCTCGACGCGCGGCCCCGGTGGACTTTTTGCGCGTCCGCAGCAGCAGCGGGTCGACTCGCCTCTCCAAGCCGTCTGTGAGCGACGCCTCCCAAGGCTGCCGGGCTGCAAAGCCCCCCTGGAGGACAGGGAGGAAGCTGCAGCAGTAGCGGCAGCAGCAGGAGCCTTGGATCCGGGTGAAAAGTGACGCCTCTGTTCCTCACCTCGACCCACCCACCCCCTTTGTCAGTAACCTCTATAAACTCAGAATAAACAGCCGCGGGTCGGGTCGGACTCGGATCTCTTGGCTTCTTAAGGATCCAGTTGGTGTGGGTGCAGTCCAGTCAATGTGGCTGTAAAGTAGACCTAGTAGTTCACTTGCCAGCAGCAGCCTTATCATCACATCCCAAGCCCCGGCTCATGCAGTTCAATTCACCCCCAGCTTCGATTTTTTTTTCTCCCCATGAAGGCGACCAAGATCTCTTGATTTTCTCCCCGATTGAGACTGTAAAGTCTTCTTCGTGCCCAAAAGCCACTATTAAGAAACCAGGGGGGAAACACACAGTAAACGGTTTGCATTGAAAGGATATAGGGCCAGCAGAGCGATGCACTTTGTAAGGACACTAAATGTAAACGCCAGTGAATGGAGCTTTGAATAGAGAGGGGGATTTTTGTGTGACCCTGTATTGGATTTTGCAGTTTGGCTCTATTGAACCCACACGGGGCCTCCGCGGTCCCGAAAGGGCTTGATGACTGTACAATGTGTGGTGGATTACTGGGATGCATTGTGGCTTTGATGTTTTAACCTCGGACGTTAATATGTGGCATATATGCAACAGATCTAATACAGCATCCTCAATCCAAGAAGAAGAAAAAAAACCGACTATATTATAAGAGAATACAATACAAAGCACAAACTTCGCTCACGTGTGTGAACTCGTTTATTACATTATGTTACATATAAAACGTGTTCTCATCTGTGTGTAGGCCCGTTTTGATGCGCGACAATACGTTTGTGTGATTTTGATTCCCTCCCGAAGGTGATTTATTTTTCAGTTTTCAGGCACATTACTGATTAAAAAAAAAAGAAGTCTAACTCGTTCATTCATTTAAATAAATTGTTCCAAACCTCATGGAAAGTCACTTTTTAATATTGATGGAACATTTCTCCGAATATAGCAAAGACTTCATTCTGCTCATCTTAGAGAAAGTAAATCACCTGTGATGCCATAGTCAATACAATCAATGCAATACACACATTAACATCACGGGCAGAGCAAGATACAAATTAGTATTTTCTAAATCCAGAATAAAGGAAAACTGTGTTGCGCTTCAGCACGGACATATCCATCTGCAAAACTCGCCTTTGCAGAAAAAGATGACTTCTAAGTACTTGTAAGTAATTCTGAGTCCAGCCTGTTTGGTGTGCAGGAAGCGGTTGTCCATTGTTCTACATGAGATTTGGCCCTTAGAGAGAAACCATACAAAAGGTTTTTTTTTGGTTCTGTGCGCATAGACCTCTGCGGCCGCCAGGGCTCCGTGTGCGCGTCATTTGCAATGTGGAGACTGTTGATCAACTCACTAATTACACTTCTCTCCTCTCTCTCCCTCCCTCTCCGTCTCTCTTTTGCTCCCTCCCTCCCTCCCTCCCTCTCTCTCTCTCTCTCTCTCTCTCTCTCTCTCTCTCTCTCTCTCTCTTTCTCTCTCTCTCTCTCTCTCTCTCATTCGCTCTCTCTCTCTCTCCCTCTCTCTCTCTGTCTCTCTACCCATTCCCAGAGTGCATATCGGGAAATAGACACACAAAGACATGCGCACTCAACTTAATCAGCCATTTTTTTAAACAGGGCTAAAACGATAATAATTAGCAGAATAAAGACATATCGGATTTTCATTTCCTTTCCTCCGTTTCCCGACCCCCGTCCACAAGAGAATCTGCGAGGCAGCCCGTCGACACGTCGTTTCACCGCCACCGGAACCAAAATAAGGGATAGCTCTCCAAACGCTTGACATTTGTGGTTTTACCCCCTTTTCCCAATATAAAGTTGGAGGATTATTGTAATTTTCCCAGTTTTTCCACGTTTTGATTGTCCAATTACGCAAGCCGCTGGATGTGAGTGTTTTAAAAAGCCGAGAGCAAAGAGAAGCGGAGGTGACGGCTTTGGAGGGGGAAGAAAGTAAGTTTTTTTTTCCTTTTTCCTTTCCACCTCTCCCTTTAACTTTTATTGAGTAGTTTCGGGTGTGTGTTAAATTTAGGGGTCGGGTATCGATTATCTATCTCGCTGGTGGATCTTTGACATCGGGGCTGTTTGGATAACAGGTGTTGTGTGTTTTTAGTGCAGAATAAAGGCGGATATCGTGATGTTAGTGCAACTCCGGATCTTTGACTATAAAACAAGCGGCTGACAGGGTCGGAGGCGATCCCACGCATGTGTCCGTGCTGTTACAGTGGCACATCACGTCCATTCCTGCCTTTTGCAAAGTTTATACTGTTGTTACGGACATTGTGTGGCGGACAGATGCAGTGAACACTCCACGTTAGCTGCAACGAGACGAGCGTTTCTGCCCGTTTGTGGCTTCGCAGTGCGGATGTGGTGTTGCCTTTCCAGGAGTGCGATCCCTCGGACATGTCCGCTTTGAGCTTGTTTCCAGTCGAGGACTCCGGCTTGTTGTCCTCTCCCCACACTCCCGACTCCTTTTTTTTCTATCTGTCCCCACAACCCTCCGATATTGAAGAGATAATGCGGATGCACCGCTGCGCTCAGCGCCAGTTTTGAGCACATCGGGTTTCATGCACCTTCTAGGCATTCACGGCCGGGGTGACGATCCGTCTCCCCGACACGATCCCCTTTCGTGTGCATAAGTGCATCTAGTTCACGAGTCGAAGTGATACATTTTTACTTCACGATCCAAAAGAAGTATACGTGAGCCGGTCATCTTCGCCCTGCTGCGCTCGAAAAGAAGTCTCACTTTGCCGAGGCGTGGGTGGCTGCGTCGCCCAGGAGGGAGAGCGATCGCTGGGCTGCTGATAGCACGGCGAGTCCCTTTTAGAGCCAGCCACCTCCTGGTTTTTCTTTTCTCCTTTAGCACAGGCATGTTGACACATGAGAATGCATCGACAACTCATACGCTGTTGTTATTTTTTAGTTTTTCAGAGTAACACATTTTTTATTTCCACCTTCCATCCGCAGTCTAGAAGTTCCATTCCCACTCGCGTCGCTGGGTTTATAATTCCCTTCAATAAATCCCCTCTCTCTTAATTTCCAGAGACGCGGGGTTGCAACATCTTCTTTAAGTTGTCGAGGGCTGTTGTTTGTTTCAATTTAGTGGAACCAGATCGCAGAGGTGGGAGTTGTCAGGTATTTTTTTGCGCCCTGATGGCAGTTTTTTTTTTTTTTTTAGGTAGGTAGACTTGGCTTAGATTGGGACGCGACAGTGACAGGGGGGGACATCGATCGCACAGGAGGAAAAAAACAAAACATCAGGGCCAAGGGGCCAGTCAGTCTCCAACCCGGGTACGTAACGGTGGAGTGAGTGTGTGTGCGTGGAGATGAACGGTGTGCAGGGTAGACGACCTTTTTACAGGACGGTGTGTTTATACACGGCTTTTCTGGCTTTTATATATGGATGGTCAGAGCGTATTTATCCCCGACAATAATGTGTTATTCTTTATATTTGTTTGGTTTATTGAAAGCGTACAGGTTTTTATAGGCAGACTGTAAGCCTACCTTTTAATCAAAATACGGGGTTTTCTGTAGAATCTCCAACCGCAAATACGTATACCGTTATCACTGCTTTAATAATGGGAATTCATAAATCCTATTATCATTGGTATTATTATTATTTTCTATTATTATTACTGTATGTGGAGACGTTAGCTGATATTTAAATTTACAAACTAAATTTGATTAAAAAAAAACATTCCTGATTTCTATCAATTAATTGTGATTAAAATCTGATCAATTTTATTGCTAAAATATGAACAAATATGTTTTTTTGGGGGGGACTGGGTGGATCTTCTTTTTAATCATATGATTTAATTGTATCTGCATAAAATCCCTGATTTCATTACAAAAATGCAGCCTAGGCCTTTTGATAAAAAAAAAAAAATTAAAAAAGTGAAATTATGAGAGGAGATGATCCTGTCTAATTGCAGTGAATTTCATCAGTTAATGGCGGTATTGTCTCACTCTATAATAACACAATCTCTATGTTATCTTTCTTGTCTTGCAAATGAGAACATTTCTGAGTTTTATGTTTGCATAAGCCCAGGCCCCTTGTTTTTGTTTTTCTGTGTGTGGTGTCTCAGTGCTATCAAAGGCTGGCTGTGTATATCTCTGCATGTTAGTTAAGCAGCTTGTAACATTCATTTCACCCGTAGCAGTCGAGGGTAGGGATACAAAAACATATAGTGTGAAAGATGGGCTGACAGCCCTGGGAGGACAATAGCTGTTGGCTTGAAAATGCTCCTTGATTATTAAAAGCTAATGCATTTTCAGCATTGCAGCCTTCATTAAGGGTGCAGATAGAGGGGGGTAGTGTGGGGGACGAGAGGGATGAGAGGGTACTGGGAGGAGGAGAAGATGGGAGAGGGGGAGAGTGAGGGGAGACAGGGGCTGAGTCTGTCCTATAACTCCTGCCCAAGACACATGCAGCAAGAAGATTGGCTCGGGCCTCTCCTAGGGGTCGACAATGTGTCATTTCCACCCGGCTAGATTGCCCTCTGCCTATCTGATATTAATGTGCAAATCAATATTTCAGGGATTAAATTTCCCTTCTTCATTTTTTATGGTTTCTACCTCAATAAGTCTCCCGTCTAATAGAGGAGGCTGGGTGATTTAGAAGCCTTTGCTGCAGAAAGGGAGAGGGAGAGAGAAAGAAATAGAGAGGAGCTTTGCAACAAGGCTATCGCTGCATTTTAATGTTCGTCTTCGTGGATCCCCCCATAGGCCCTCAGTAAGGAGGGCTGTATCGCTGCTTTACAGTGTAAAGACAGCCAATTTGGCTAAAAGGGCAGAAAGGGAAAATATGAGTCCGGTTGAATACTTAAGACGCTGTGGTAATCCGAGTAGCAGGTATTAGAGAAGGGGAGCTCCCCCTCAAACACGCACACACACACAGAGTTACATCCAAACCTGCATTACTAGCCGTCACGCTTCAGCGAACAGTATAGCTTACCACAAGCTGGACTGCTATAACAATATATTTTTTCTTCTTCGCTTTCTCCTCCACTGTTTTTTTTCTTCTTGTTGCATAGAAGCCCATCGACAGAGATTTACTCTCCTGCGTAATAACATCTGGCGTATGTGTGCGATAGAAATGAATCACTCTGACACAATGACCTGTGTATGATTATTGGGGAAGGGAGGAGCATATTACCATAGTCATAATACTGCATCTCATTGATAGTCAACTAAATGAGCTTGGACCCTTTGACTCCCCATAGACATTCATTAAGGGACAGTGCACACAGAGGCGTCTGTCTGCCAATAGGTGTGTGTCTGCATGTGTGTTTATTTAATCCTCCTTCCTGTACCATCTGGTGCGTGTGTATGCATGTATACGTGCGTGTCCAGCAGCAGCACAGTGTGAATTTCCCCCCACTCAGCCCCCAATCTCTCCCCAACACACACACACACACACACACACACACACACGTACACGTACACACACACACATACAACCACATTCAGCTTTTGCAGCAGAGCAGAGTAGACTGTTTTAACATACCCTCGATAGGGAGAGTGTCAGCGAGTGAAAACACGAAAAGAGAGGGAGAAAGAGACAGAGGAAGAGGCACAAAAGAGCTCTAATTGTAGCACGACCGCTTGGCTTCCTCCCTGATTCACGGCCATTACGATGTGAAAAGCACAACCGCCTGTCCTCCATTATCAAAACGGCAGGCCTACACACACTCTCACATCCATACACGCATACTGGGGCGAATCATTTTTGTCTCTTATCTATGGCTCAAATAGCTGCTATCATTCCGGTCACCAGCTTTGAGGAGATTCAATATTGAACGTATCCAGCATTCTCCTCACACAGACGGTGGGTGGTTGAATTTACAAAGTAAAAAATTTGAGTCTGACGGACCAAGTTGTCGTTTTAAGATCCTCTCTTTCACACTTCTTCCTCCTGTTTCTAATGGATAGTGTTTTATGCAACATGTATTATGCAACTGTTCAAAGCATGTAGTTTTTGATGCAAAGAGCTATCTAACAGCTGAATATTTTAGATGGATCAAGGTGTGATATTCTCTTTATGGTTAGGTAGTGTGTGTGTGTGTGTGTGTGTGTGTGTGTGTGTGTGTGTGTGTGTGTGTGTGTGTGTGTGTGTGTGTGTGTGTGTGTGTGTGTGCGTGCGTGCGTGTGTGTGCGCGTGTGTTTGTGTGAGGGGTGACGGTCTGCAGTCGTAGTGTCAAGGTCTCCTGGCTCGGCGAGGCCTGTAGGGGGAGAAGCTAAGAAGTCCGCAACAGCTCAGCATTATGTCTCCGAGAGGGGGGCTTCCTTTGTCAGCCCTGGGGCACCACCGCTAACACACACTTTCTCTCTATCACACACACTGAGCGAGAGGCGGAGGAGGGTTAAAGACTTGGAACGAGATCAAGCCCCTCCGTAGCTCCCAGGGAGGGTACTTGTGAATATTCGACTTTTAGTGTAATTAGCACTTAATTATATTAACATATGCAAATTGTCAGGCGGAGAGCTTGTACCGCCGGTGGGTATCGGCTGAAATACAAGTGACTCTATTGTACCACCACGGCAGAAAAAAGAATAATGGGTGTGTGTAAGGCAACCAGCCAGCAGCCAGCCCCCCGTGCTAGCACATAACCAGCTATGTAGCTCATTTAAATCTCTGGCTGGCCGCTTTGCCAAATTTCATTAGTCGCCATGACGACCTGGCTAATTGTGCTGACTAATGTCCCCTGATCTGTCGTCAGTTAGGATGGGGGTGCATCCTTCGCCCCCCCCCAAAAAACATGAGAGGGGCAGAGAGAGAGAGAGGCCCGACTGTCCAGATTAGACCGGCACACAATGACTCCTATTTACACACGTTCCGCTTGTACGAGCATTTGCATATTCAAAAATACTCTGCCATCTTTCCTTGTCGGCCCAGTGTGTGTGTTTGCATGTGCACTCGTGCATTGGCAAGGTTGTGCGCATGTGGCAGCAATGTGTCGGACGGGACGACAACAGTTCAGCTGTGTGTCGTGTGTGTCACATGTGCGACACACTGCCTGCCGTCTGTGAAGCGAGACGGGGACTGTGAGACTGGTATGGCCCTGTGTAGAGACATAGCTGAATTTGTTTTTGATTATTGTACAAGACTGATATTCTGGCAAAGACAAGCTTGGGCCTAAATAGAAGGGACAAGGAGTTCTGCCTTTGAAAGTTTCAGTCCTGCTTTTCATTCCATCCAAATATCTAATTACAACACATCTTTAGAGCTACCCCCAACCAAGCAGCAGGACTTTCTTTTTTACGGGGGAGGGTGGACAAACATTTAATTTTCTGTGCTTCCCGCTAGCCAAAGGTGGATAGAGATTGGGCCTAGTTGGTGCTACTAGTACTCGCATGCTAATCCTGTTTTTTGACAGGAATGTAAACTGATATAATTGCTTTTCAGAGGCAGGAACGGCGGTTTATACAAGTGTGAAAGCACGGGAAAGGGGATTAGCATTATTTTGCATAATGCTGGGCAGGCGCTGAATGGGGCATTGAACGCTTGACTGGGTGACAGAGATGAAAGAGAGATGAAATGCTCTACCCCTCTTCTCTCTCTCCCTCCCTCGCTCCCCTCCAGTCCCTCTCTCGCTGGCCGCTGTTGCCGGTAGAGGACTGTGTTCGCTGGTGAGGACCCCGGAAACACCAAGCCGGTGTTTTGGGCTGTTTGTTTGGATGCCAGCAGATGGAAGCTGTCATGTGAGGCAATATGTATGATAATAGAGTAACTGTGGTAAACTTCTGGCTTCCTAAGCCTCCATGTATATACTGAACTGCATCCCTAAAGCACTGGAGTGTGCAATTATGTAGTGGATGGATGTGGCTCAGGTAGCATTTACATGGAAGGAAGGGAGCGGCTTTCATGGATCAAATCAAACTACACCGTTCTTACATTTTCCTTTATTGAGATGTTTACTAAGGATTTGGTCGGATATCGTCTGGGTACAGGGAGCTGTAGAATTGTAAGGCAGGTGTGTTTTATTTGAATGCCTGTGTGCTTGCGTGTGTGTGTGTGTGTGTGTGTGTGTGTGAGAGAGAGCTCTGCTGGTAGTTGCAGGTGGGGGCATAAGGGTGGTGACGCAGCTTAAAATCGCCACCGTGACTTCCATATGACCCGACTCGACTTTGTGAGTAATTTATGATCAACCGTCATCATTGCTATTGCATCTGGCGTATGGAAATGATCCCGGGTCGAGGGAGGGGCGCAGGGTTGGGTTGTGGAGAACATGAACGCCACAAAAGCCGGTGTGGCCTGTTTTTGTTGTCTCTCATTGGACAGGATCCTCTTTCTTTGACCTTTTGCACGCCTTCCCTCGCCTTTCATATGTTAATGCTGGCCAGACCCGAGGAGGAAACGTACTGGAGCTGAGTGGAGGAGGACAAAGACTCCCTCTCTCTTTCTCTGCCTCCTTTCCACGCTATATCTCCTCTTTTCTTGCCTCTTCCCCTCTCAACAACTTGACAGACTTTGACATGAAAGGAAGTGAGTGCTTAGCGGATGGGAATGGTGGGGATGGTGTTCTCGCTGTGACCCGCACCACCTGTGAGGATCAAGTGCGCTGCAGCGATCCTTGGTTATGTGTACGTGGAGTGTTATTTTGAGTGGCCCTTGTAGTGTGTATTGCAGATCGGTAATCGTTTGAGCCGTGCCACCGGTAGTGTTATAGCTCCGTTGGTTGAGGAGTGATGTGTTGCTTTTCGAGGGAATCTCGTCGAGTTGTCATACAGGGTCTATATTTCTCCCGGTCCCTCTCAGCTCCTCCAACTCGATGTCCTTACAACCAGTAAAGTACTGTCTCTGGCGGGGTAAAAGGATACTAATATAGTTACTACAACCCTCCCCTAACATAATACTCCAGTACACCAATGTTGAGCATGACGTGGTTTCGGGGCTCTTCTGGCTCTGTTATGGGAAGGGGGCATGTTATCTGTAGGAAATGTAATTTTTGTCCTCATTGAAATGGTTCATTATTGAGGGCCGTTATCTAAATGTTTTTGTTGCTGTTGGTCCTGCGCCAGTCAGGATTGCGTTACCCCCCTCTCTCTCTCTCTCTTTCTCCCTCTCTCTCTCTCTCTTTTTCTCTCTCGCTGTCATGTCTCTATGTATGTCTCTCTCTCATCTCGCCAGGCCTTCGTCAGTCTCTGAAGGGAAAAATAGAAAGAGGGGAATTTTTCTCTTCCCTGTGCTCCGTCCCGTTCTCAGGCTCGACTGCCTATTTTGCATCAGCCATCTCATACAGGATATTAGCCATGGAAAAACATTGGTCTGGGTGTTTCATTTAGAATAATATGTTTATTCTTTTCATTTCAAAGTGGAAAGGGCGGGGTGGGAATGAACAATTGGGGCCGTGTGTTCGAATGCTCTTTCTGTTTGATCTGAGGTCCTGTGGGCACTGGGGTTGGCTATGATTCTCAGGTTTAGGTCAAATAAAATAGGCTGCTGACAAAATGAGGCCTCTCTCTTTCTCTCGTATTGTCTCCGTGATTTGCGTTCTCTGTGGATGATTGTCTCATGTTCTCTGTAGCTTTCAATCTTGTCTTTCATTTGCATCTCTGGATGTTTTTCTTTCTTTTTCTGTGGTATGGCAGCCAGGTACAGAAGGGAGTTAATCGCAAACAGTGATCGGGCTATCCTCACTGATATTTATTTTACTTTATTGTCCGTGTAATATGTGACTATACTGATTTTATTTCTGTACATCAGTGTCGAATTGAAGCTGGAGCTACCTTTCAGACACTCGTCCTCTATACTCGTTGATGCAGTCACTATGAAGGACACTCGCTCAGCCCTCAGGTCTATGTGAGGGCCTCAACGTCCTCATCTTACAAATTCAACAAAGCATTCAAGCTTTTGTTTTAGAAATGTTTGTCCCTCTTGTACCTACCAACAAAATAATGCACAGTACAAAAGGTTATATGCCACATTATTATATCGATTGCTCTCAGAAGTAATTGTATTGGTTTAAAAGCTGGCAAAGTAAAAACAAAACCAGAAAAAAAAATGCACAACTGCCTCACCCACAGAGAACTCAAAAGACAAGCTCTGAGTTAAGAAGAGGGGAAAAGTTGATGAATGACTAAGTTTCTCCAGGTTTTAGAAAAGATACACCACAATAGCACAAGATGTCTCATGACAAATGATACATTCTCCCTCCTCGTTGGCCAAAGACAAAGGCGGGGATTGAAGAGGCAGAGAGCCCAGTCACAGGACAAAGTCGCATTAATAGACCTTAAGGAAAAATGGAGCAATAAGGAGAGAGTTATGCTGTATATCAATGGGTATTTAAAGAAAAAAAATCTTCGGTCAGATGAGATAATAATCATAAAAAACATGGATCAAATCACCCTTACTTTCTCTTCGGTTCAGGTATATTATTTGTCTGTGTTTGCCTGTGCTCTTGCCGATGCATGCATGTATTTCTTATATGCGACATGATTGGCATGTAGTATTCCTGGAGGCAATAACATGTGGATATCAAGGCCATTGGCAGGGCTTGTCAGGGAATAAGTGGCTAATTAATTATGCATGACTGGGCTTAAACAAACAGTGTAATGAGACATGAGAAGAATTTACCAAAGAATTTAGTTGCATGGAGACCTTCTCAGTTATTATAATAATGATAGTAATAATAATAATAATAATAATAATAACAATAATAATAATAATAATAATAATAATAATCTAAATACTGTGACATCATTAGCAGGATGGAAACTCCTAAATTACCACTCATATGGCCACACCAATTATCACTTCTCAGGACCTTTTTGGAACTACAGGTACAAAAAAAACCTGAATCTTACCTTTTCCAATGTGGTCTCAGTCTGATCTAACACAGGCAAGCAAGCATGTGTCTTCACAACTCCCCCAAACAGACTCCAGCCAACACTATTACTACCAAACTCTGCCTCTTTTTTTCTGGCCTGGCACCAGTCGTGAAATAATCTTTAATTATTTGCTTAAAAAAAAAGAATAAGACTCCCTTTTTTCTGTCACAGTAAAGAAGAAGAGCAGAGCGGTTACAGGAATGTTCTTGTATATGAAATTGTAGGTATTAACAGGGCCGGTTTTGTCAGCGGTTTCACTGATGTATCAGCTCTCTGCCCCTAGACTAAATAAAGAAGGGAGTTTTGCAGTGTTTAATCCTAGTTTAGATGAGAAGATATAAGAAGGCTTTGGAGGAATTGTTAAAAAAGCAAAGTATGGCTGAAGAATGGACCTCTTTCTTAACACAATACCCTAAACAAGTGTCAAGATGTGGTGATGGATGGTCTAGTGTTCCTTTTGGCTTGTCGGAGACACTCAACCTTATACCTATTTGTAATGTAAAAGTAGTGGCAGAGATTTTATTAAAAGACTAGACTGTAAAGTGATTGCTTGCCCCTTCAGGTTATATGTATAATTAAAATATATATATATATATATATCGGTTTGAATGGGCCTTCGCATTGCCGCAAGTAAAATCTGTGAGTCTATGTGTGTGTGTTTTTAGAATCATTTAAAAAAAATCATTTAAAAAAGCAAACAAAACAAGATAGATATTGTTGACTCTGGTCCTCGGCTGCCTTGTCATTGACCTGCGCAGTCTCCTGGTTGTCACAATATGGGCAATGCAACACATACAGAAACAAACGAGGGAGATAGCAGAGAAAGAGCCCTTCATTAACAATTAAAAAAGTACACAGTGAGATATTTAATATTTTTGTATTTTACAAGATAGATCTCAATATGTTGTTTTGTCTCTTACATCTAATTGTGGTTATTTCCTGCAGCGCATGGCAAGGTAATGGGTCCATTTCATCTTGGTTCCCTCTCAGCGGGCTGTCGGTGGATATGCGTGACACGGTGTTTATTTGATAAAAGAATATTATGGTGCTAATCTAAAACCATGCTAATTACATCTGACAGTTGTTTGTTTGTAGTGAAATCCAATTAAAATGTACGCTTTTCAACCCAATTGCTCATCCCCCTCATTCTCTTTCTTCCCTCCCATGGTAACAAGTAAAAGAGCCTATGATGACATAAAAAACAACTGCGCTTTCCTGGTGGTTTTTGTGAGAAGAGGGCAAACTCGCAACAGCTGTCAGAAAAAGGGGGTTTGTTTAAAAAGCAAATGGCTTTGGTCTAAAGTTCATTTGGAGACCTCTCTAATTAAATAGAGAGCCTAAAGCTTAAGTTAATTAGTAATTCCCGGGGTCCAGAAATTAGACCTGTCACGAGTATTCTAGCTCTTGGAAAGCCGAAAGGTATGTGTGCGTTTGTGTTTTGCGTGTTTTTCCACAAATCCCTTATGCCTGCTCTCATCCCGGAACACAAGTGTGCCTAATTTTGTGTTCATCTGTGCTTTTCGTTATGCAAGGCTCTCACATTTTTCCTGTTGAAATGCTCAAGACATTATTAGTCTTTTTGTGGCGTGTCAGAGAAGTGCTTCGGAGATGTTTAAGTGAGGGTCACATAGCTCGTGGCGTCAGTCAGGATACCTGCCCTATGATTATGTTTATGAAGATAATAACAGGGCTCGTGTCCCGCCGAGTACCGTCTTCAGAAATCAGTGGGGGTTTGAACTTTAAACTTTATTGTTACCCCTGGAGAAGAACTGGAAGGTTCGGTCGCCATGCCAGAGAAATTTCTGCACAGTAAGCAAGGTGTCTCCTAACTGTTACATGTAAAAACAGATGTTCTCTTTTCTTCTGTCCTCCTCTCTTGTACTTTACAGTGTAATTGGACATATAAGCACAGGTTAGGCAAACATAAATCAGATGACTTTAGCACAATAGACAGACAAGATGTCCCTGCCTGTTTAGACCATAATAGAGTAATAACTATTTGAGACAGCCAGCAACCACACTGTGGTGCAATGCCTTGACTTATATGTTCTATCCTATCACTAGCTGTACTTCTGGCCTGTTTCTTGGTCACTTGATATAGATAGACATCTTTCACCAAATAGGGTAACATTTGTGACATTTCTTTTCCTTTCCTAAAAAGGAATGAATGTGAGGCAACAAGTAAACGGAGTTGCTACATTACTGCTTAATAATAGGTTCCAAAATATCAGCAAGACGTACTGCTCTTGCAAAACGAAAAAAATACTACATGCTTTTTAATTTCCGACTGCTGTGCCTGTGACAAGGCAAGTGTTTTAAGAATACATCATGTTATATTTGAGGCCAAGAATAAGATACACGTACAAGTTGTTTCACAAAAGTTGCAGTTATCATAGCCTACAAAAAGCAGAGAATCGGAGGCTCATGGTAGTTGATTCAGTATAACCAGCCGTTTATATTTGCCAGGTTGATGTGAAATGCCTGCGTCAGAGACTGCTCTCTGTGTCTCTGTCTGTGAGTGTGTGTGCTATCCTTGACTGACGTGGACAATGTTTGCCTAACCTCTTCTGCGCTGCACCACCACGGCCTTGTCAATTTAAGTGTGTGTGTGTGTGTGTGTGTGTGTGTGTGTGTGTGTGTGAGTGTGAGTGTGTGTGTGTGAGAGAGAGAGAGAGTCCAGCAATGGTAGC
This sequence comes from Myoxocephalus aenaeus, assembly GCA_038501785.1. Lineage (NCBI taxonomy): Eukaryota > Metazoa > Chordata > Actinopteri > Perciformes > Cottidae > Myoxocephalus > Myoxocephalus aenaeus. Next base: position 6,124,317 of record JBAMJR010000140.1, read on the forward strand.
TTTCATTTTTCATGTTCTCAGCAGTATTTTTTCTAAACAAACCTGCTGAGAGGCAGACTGAGAAAAACAGAGGGGTCTGAATCAACACAAATGAGTGATATTTGTTATTTTTTTCCTGGGGTGATATATATTTGTGTGCATCTACACACCCCGGTAGAAAACACTTTTTTAGAGACCATATTTTTTTTCCAGGCTTTGTATTTAGCGGGATTATTAATTTCTCTTGGCAAATAATCCCACCCTGCCACCCCCTTGGACTTGCTATGTTATTGCAAAGAGGAGTGTGTCTGTGTGTGCATGGTCTCATGCTTTTGCCTCATCCAAAGGATAAGGCTGTGATTTATGTAACAGCTAAGCCCTTTCATATTGTGTATGTTGTACCTTACAACAGCACGATGAGCAGGCTAGATTAATATTTATTTAGCACAGGCAAATCAAGGATTAAGCAGTCATCATTTTAGCACTAATCCATGTCTCTGGTGAGATGCAGAGACAAAGAGAGGCAGATTAGTAAACGCACAACGCACAACGCAACAATACCACAATTAGTTGGTGACTTGCTCTCCTCAACTGTGCGGAAAAAGAGATGGACAGTAGATGTGTAACACGTGCACAAATGCAAACTCAAAGTTTTGCTTAATCGTGTCTTGCTTACTTACCTATCGTTGCCACTGTTTGCCTGTCTCTCTCTAACTTTGAACTTTTCTTGCTCACCATCTTCTCTATTCAAAAGAATCGCACGTTGAAATTAGCAGTGGTTTGTCTGATTCACTTATGTGACGTAAATGTGTCTCATGATCACTGTCCGAACACACATGCACACACACACACACACACACACACACACACACACACACACACACACACACACACACACACACACACACACACACACACACACACACACACACACAGACTGACACACATGCAAGAGCAATGAATACTTCTTTCTTAGCTCCAACCACGTGGGAGAAGGATAGTTTACTTATACTGTGTGAGTCTTTGGGTGTGTGTGTGTGTGTGTGTGTGTGTGTGTGTGTGTGTGTGTGTGTGTGTGTGTGTGTCTGTGTGTGTGTGTGTGTGTGTGTTTGGAGTTACTTGGGAGTCTGTAAATAAAATTACATTCTTTACTAATTGAGTTAAACTGCTTTGCTGGAGATGTGGCAAAAAAGAAAAAAGGAAAAGATGAAAGCTCCCTGTGTATGTTTTGTGTTTGTACGTTGCGAGGTCCATGTGTCCGTGTGTCTGAATTTGAATGTGTACGATGGTAATCTAATTAACTCTTAGCACTCTCAGGTGGTTACCAACAGGGATGCTGTGTGTGTATCACTGTTTGCTAGTTCTGTCCTTAGGCTTCAGCGTATGCAAAGCGTCAAAGCAGCCTTGAAAAACAGATAATCAAGAGCTAGAATTACAATAAAAAAGTAGGGTGTGCGTATGAGTGCATTTGTCTGTGTGTGTGTGTGTTGTCCGTAGGGGGCAACCCCTCACATGGGGAGCAACAACAAGGAACAGCGAAGGGGCCAAAAAGAGCATTGGAGATCTGGTGCAGTGTAGTGAGGGGTGATTTTGGGAGGGCACGGGGGGTCCAAACCAGATGTGAGGGCGATTGAGAGAAAATAAAAAGAAGAGAGATAAATAAAAAGAATGGACAGACAAGTCGTGCTGCGATAGAGAAAGACAGGGAGAAGCACAGAGCGAGAGAATGGCATCCTCAGTTCCCCTTTGCCCTCCTTCCTCTCTCTCACCCGGCCACTGAATGTTAATGGCTTTTCTGCCTCACCCCCCCTATACGCACACACATATACACCCCCCCCCCCCCCTCCAATCCCTCCCCATGGACACTGGTGCTTTGTTTGTGGCAGTGCTTCTATTCTTTCAAACTTAATTACCTTCTTGCCTTTTGTGGCGTCAGGGGCTGAAAGTTTTGCTCTGTGGCAGTGGAGGTCGTCACACATTCTTTGGCGGTGCTTTCCCTTAATCTGGGGGGGTGGAGGTGGTGGGGGTAAAGAGAGCGAGGGGAAGAGTCGAGAGAGTGGAGCTTCTACCAGCGTGCACTTCTAAGGTGCTTGTAGTACCCCCCCCTGTGCACGCGTACGTACGCGTGCACGGCCATAATAGTCAGTGCATAGGCTGCCCTTTGTTTGTGCGGTTCATTTCCAATCAACCCTAATTAACTAGAGAGTGTTTCCAGATTGCCGGCAAAAGAAAAATCCCCATTTTTTTCACTCCCCTTGGTCTTTTCTGTTTTGAGTTTGAGGAAGGGGAGTTAAAAAAATGGAGGCATTAGCTATGTAGATTGGCTTTGCCTTTGATGCTGGAAAAAATCTTTAGCAAGGGCAGCAATTGGTGACTGCGACCCAGTAGTGTCTGACTGTTTATTTTCATGTTTCAGTTTGAGTTTAGTTTGAAATATTGCCTCTTCAAAGGCATGAGACTTGTGCATATATTTAGACTGGACTGTGTAAGCCCAAAGTCCATTTGTAAAAATGTTAAAGCCAAAGTTGTCTTTAATCCATTAAACTTTGTCTCTATGAAACTGGACAAGCAGAAGATAAACACTGACATTGACCTGGGACACACATGAAAAAAACTGTTTAACAGAAATACATTTAACGGGGCTCTAAACTCAATAGGATGTCCTAGAGTCTTTGAGGTTGTTGCCTTTAAGCAATGACTGGGGGACATGATAGATGGTTTCACCTCATCCTGCTTTACGTTTGGATAGGGGCTGGTGTAATCTGATCCTAAATCAGATTTTGGGACCCATCTGGGACTTGAGTGATATGACTCTTGTTGCTCTGAGAGAGAGAAAAAAAAGACAAACATGGCCCCTGGGTTCACTATTTGTTCTTACCTGGTCAACAAGTTTGTTTTTGCATACTTGACTATTTTTGTATCCTATGACGCTCTCGTCTCTTATGTTGCTGATTATTTCCAAGGTCACCTAGATATATATTTTCCTCTAACAATGAAATATCAGGTAAGCACCTGAGGGCAGTTGGGTGTATGTTACCTGAGCAACCAATGAGGCCAATTTACTTGTCATCAACCTGAGGGATAGAACCTGCATACCTACTCTTGAAAAAGAAAAAAGGACACTTCTGTCCTCTACATTTCTCTATTATCCTGCTTCCCGCTCCTCCACGAAACGTTTCTCTCCATTCTTCGCCTCCTTCTACAATCCGAGATCATTGCTGATGTAGGCGTAATTTTGATTTTGATATGCTAAAAGGCATTTTTTTTTAGCAGAGTAGGTAATTTGTTGAACAAGATTCCTGTGCTAAATGGAGTGGGGCTTGCTTTAGGTGTCTGGGCCGCACCTTGCTATAATGATAAGGTGTCTTTGGGTAATGAAGGCCTTCGCTTACAAGGGAGACACAGGGAAGAGGACAGGCGGACATAACAGGGTGTGGGGGGTATCATGGAGATCTAGTGCATCTAGGGTCTAATATTACACCTCTAGGCAACAAACAAGGGCTGCATGAAAACCCTCTGTGAGATTAAGAAGTAAAGAAGACAAAAAAAACACTTGGTCACGCAAAAGCCCTCCCCCTCTCATCCTTTTGCAATTTTCTCCCTCTGTCCTCCCTTTTAAGACTTTAAACAGAGAGTATTAGGCCCTCCTCTGTGATTGTCTGCATGTGTTTATATGTGTTTTTGCACGCATGCATCAGCGCTCTTTGATGGCAGCCGAAGCTCCTCTCGCATTGTGAGGAAGGAGATAATTCCCCTCCTCCTTCATCCATTTCGTTTTTCATCCCTCCATTTCTGCATGGCAACAAATAAACAGGTCTAATTAGACCAGAGTAGGCCTATTCATGGCACTGACAGTGGGAGATGGATGCAGGGGCTTTCACAGTGCCCTTCGCCTTTGTCTTTAGCTAACGCTTGGTGACATTTTGATAGAAGATTTGGTGTTAGACTGAGGGGCCACATGCCGAGACAGGGATGACCTTCTAGGAGACCTCAAGGAATGGACACATAGGCATAGTCTCACGCTGTCTTCTGACTTTGTTGTTTGACTTTACAAGCTTTCATGGGTCACCTTAAAGCTTAAGTCTGGATTTAATTTCATTAGTTATTGGCTGTGCTCACATATGTATCCAAACATTTTGACAAGTAGAGAGGAAAAAAACATGTTAGAACACATCCCAAAGCACAGATGTGCCTAATTCCAGTGTTTACAGATCTTGTAAATATTCGCAGCAGTATTAACAGCGCTGTCTGGCCTTGCATTAGGATATCGGACAGCTCGTGAGGAAGAATTTTAACCTAAAAGATCCCTGTGTAAACAAAGACGGCAGTGCGGCGACACTGCAATTACAGGTTTGGCATTTAACAGGCTGCATCTGTGGCTAATGTGTGATAGTCAGACAGGAGGACAAAAGCAGGAGGAGACCCAGTAACTCAGGTCTGCACTGTGGACATGTTGCTGTAACACTTTGTGTATTATCAGCACATTTATTACAACTTAACATGGGCCCCAACAATGGCAGTTTTGGCCTTCATGTTAGATACAGGATCCAACTCCTATCAAAACCGGAAGTGCTTTTAACCGAGTCAGAGAGAAGAGAAAAGTTGGAGAGAAAAAAGTGGAGAAATCCCCTGCTTTAGACTGCCTCTGTCTCTCAGGGAGCTACTGAAAAGCAGATGGAGGAGAGAGGAGGGGAGGGGGAAGAAAAACAATGGGCCAAAGAGTCTCTTAGACCCTTTCTCCCATCAGAACTAGCAGTGTCCAAACTAGGCATTCCTGGGCTATTATTTGCCTTTCACTGGATCTGATCTGCCACTTTAATTACCTCAGTATATGTGTGTTTGTGTATGTGTGTGTTTTCTATGAGCCTGTGTCCGTGTGCATGTGTGTGAAAGCAAGGGGACATGCTTAATTAAAAAACAGAGGTAGGAACGGCTCAGACCATATCTTTTGTTCTTCTGTTAAAAGAAGGGAACTGTTTCTGCAGTGTGGAAAAACCTATCGCTCTCTTTCAAATGAAAGTAGTGTGGTTGGTTAGCAGAGCGAAGGACGCCAGTGGGGGGGGGGGGGGGAGAGAGAGAGAGAGAGAGAGAGAGAGAGGGAGAGAGAGAGAGAGGTTTCCTACCTAGCAGTAACATGATCTGTCTTAAAAGAAACAGGAGTGGGCACTACTGCGGTGAAAGGTGCGAGGCCTAAGGAATGGGGCATTTTTTCTTTAAAGAAAAAAGGTCAGGTGATTACAAGTTATCAAACTGATCAGTACAAGTCTCAAGATTTTAGTGTGGCTTCAAATATAATTAGTAATACTTTTTTTTTTTTAAAGACAGTTACGTTATTGTTGGCAGGCAGCACATATGTAAACAGCTGCTAACCTGCTAGCATTAATGGTGATATCTCAGTGCCAAGTGCTCAACACATTGGCTTATCCACAAGACATAATTCCACACTTAAAGTGTTAGGAGATGCATAATTCATAAACATCAGTGTTTTATGTCCGAGCTACAATTCAAAGGGGTTGCTCCCCAATGATATAAGCAGTGAAATGACACCACTGACAAGTAGTAAATCCTGTCACATGTGTCACATTAGCTCTCAAACCCACTGCTTCTGAACAGCTTTAACCTCAATCACATTCAAGACAAACCTCAGTAAGAGGGACACTGGTGGAAAACTGAAGTGTGTATGTTTGACTGCATGAAGAAGCACAGTGTGTTGTTTTGGCGCTAAGGTGAGCGTAATGGAGGATTTATGGTAAAAAGATAACTGAGCAGCCAAAGTAATTTTATTTTCTTCCTCTGTCAAACAGGCAGCACGGATCTACCTAAAATTAAGACATTTGTGGTGAAACGGGCTCAGTATGTGTGAGTTAATGCCATGCATTCTTGTGGCATGACACATATGTGGCCTGTTTCAACTCCTTGCTTGTGTGTAGAACGCAGAGCTAAATGCTGCTAATTTCTTTGCAATTACAAGTTTGAGTTAACCTGCAGACAGATGTGTTTGTGTATAGGTGTGTATAAAACCATAGTTGCTATCTTCAGGATCTGTGCCTTGGGCTAAACATGTCTTTGGTTAGAAAATAAATCAGATAAGGTGTTGTGTTTGTTTTGAATTTTCTTGATCTAACAGTTGGTTAGATTTTACTGCATCAGGTTAGTGAAGTTAGGTATTGGTCACAGAAATGTACAATGTTTACTAAAGTTAAAAACGTTTGGCAGAAAAATGGTCACCCCATTAAGATGCTCATAAAAATGTGAAAAAAAAAATAATGTTTGCTCAAGAACTACTCTTTAACCTAACATGACCTAGGTCTATCTCCAGCATTTTGCCACAGCCATTCTGAGCAGATAAGCACTGGCACTCATTTTCTGCTCCTTAGGAATTTGTCTTTAATCTCACGAATAGAGAGACAGAAACAGAGTAAGACACAGAGAGAGAAAACATAATTTAGCCCTTTTAATCTATCACTAGTCCCCATGGAATCATCTCTGGGATATGTCAGATTAGACCTGATTATAGCGCATGCACACACACATGCATGCACCCACAAACATACACACACACATGTTTGATTTCATTCCTCACGCTTTTACTGTCCCACCCACTGGCTTTGTTTGGCCCTGGATTGTTGCAGATTAATCCTCTAATTGCTTTGTAGCTTTGTTGTGAGAGGGAGGGAGTGTAGAAAAAGCGAGGGAGAATTAAGCAGGAGGTGGATTGGGTTAAAGGTTAACATGGCTCTTTAAAGCTTTCTTTTAATGCCAGCTCATTTACACGCAAGCATCTGAAAGGCGCTGGTACTGTATCAAGTGCACAACTCATTTGTTGTATTTAGCTAAGCAAGAAAGCAGTTTCTTCTAAGAAGCAACGAAGCTTCAGTTCTCAAGCGTATAGTCTGTTTTTCTGTTTCTCCCCATATGACTTTGTCTCAGTGTGTTTTTTTCTTGTTCTCTTTAGGTGATGGAAAATTAATACAAAACAAAATGAAATTACTGTGAGTTTGTGGGCTTAGGAGGATTTTTTTGTGTGTCCGTTTGTGTGTGCCTTTGCGTTCGTATATGTGGCTTGTTGTGAAAAGCCAAGAGATTGAAGTAGTGAGCGGTTGAGAGATGGGCAGCCACCCAGGATTGATAACATCTCACTGGCATTCCAAACATCATTCTTCATGGAAGCTCATTCTCTTTCTCCTTCTCTCTCCCCCTTTATCACTCTATTTCTCTCTCTCGCTTTCATTTATGGCTATTATATGAAATATATATACATGTTAATTAATGTACATACTGTAGTATGTAGTTTCCTGAGTTATTCCTTAATTTGCACCCTTGTCTAGAAAATGTGCTCTACCTTTCCTGAGCTACATGACAATATATAGTTTCATACTTGCTTGGTCCACACAAAGTCATACCTTCAGGGCATTAATAGGTTAATAGGTGTTCCCTAATTAGCCACTCCTGACTGGTAAGAACATGCCAAGACTGAATTAGCCAATGATTGAAGGCTCCTCTACCTTCCTCTTAGAGGAATACGCTAACTGTTCTGCATATCCGTTGTTTAATAGATTTCAAGATTGATAATCTTACCTCTGTCTGTTAGTTGATTTGTCCACAATATAAGAATACGCAAAGTTATCTTCTTTAGCCTGATATCATAATCTTTTAACCAACAGGACAAAACAGAGGTGAAACTGCTTCCAGTGTTGCACAGTAGTTTGTCGATCAAAGAGTCTATTTACTAGACAATTGAGTTATTCTGATAGACTTCCCTACTGCCGACTGTCATGGGAGCTGCATCATTCATTTAGTTTCCAAGCTCTGGTTCCTGGGGCCAATAAGAGATACAACTTTTCTCCACTTTTCAAAAGTTGTCATGGTGTCTGGTAGGTGGGAGGCTATACAGAGATAGATGACTGTCATGTTGTATTGAAATCACCAACCTGTGCTTGAGAAATCAGTCTGATCCAAATGAGGTCGGCAACAACACATTTAGTACAAGGTTGAATGTGGGGTGAGAGTACGTTAGAGTTAATTGAAACGAAGTTAATAGTGATTTAGAATTAGTCAACATTATCTGCTATTTGACACTGTGGTAGTTGAACAACACCATTTACTAAATCCCCATTGTCCTTTTTGATTTCTGTCTTTCCCAACTCAGGTCCCTGTTAGGCTGGATGAGATGAGATCCCTATGTAGTGGTCGTCATGGCAACTTGTGACTCTCCCCCTATGGTGTCATCACGGCAGCAGGAACATGGTGGCCAGAGGCTGGACGCTGCTGCTGAGGACAACGCCGTCATTGCCATGGAGACCAACAACGCCGCCAACAACAACAACAACCAAATGTCGCCTGCTGCCATTGGAGAGCCAGAGAATGGCCTCGGAGAGCCCGCTGTGAGCCCGCTGAGGTCCACTTCTACCCCCACCAATGTCAGTGCAACCACCGACCCTGGACCTGAACAGAGTCGGAGAGAAAGCTTTACTACTGGTAACAAAGGGAGTGTTACCGGGACTTTACCAGGAGGAGGAGGAGCAGCTTTGGGTTCGGACTGTTCTGCCCCTGCCACATCTCCTGTGGCACCGGCAAAGGAGATCCCCTGCAACGAATGTTCTAGTTCCTTTTCCAGTTTACAAAAATACATGGAGCACCACTGCCCCAACGCCCGTCTCCCTACCACTGGAGGTCATGAGGAGGGTGAGGAGGTAGAAGGGATGTTAGGAGAGGAGAGTGAAGATGAAGGAGAACGTGAGATGGGTTCTGCCGAAGTGGGAGAAATGAACAGCGAGATGGAGATGGAAGAGGATAGTGATGTGGAGAACCTGAGCGGCGAGATCATCTACCAGCCCGATGGCTCTGCCTTCATCCTAGAGGACGCCAAAGAGCAGTGTGGCAACCAGGGGGGGATGTCTGGGCCTCACCAATTCAGGGGCCTACTGTCCCCCCAAACCTTTCCCAATGCCCAGGTCAGCAGTGGCCAGAGTGGCCTGAGCCCAAGGGGAGAGCGGTTGGAGCAGCCCACTGCACCCATGTCCTTCTACCCCCAGATCATCAACACCTTCCACATCGCTTCATCCCTGGGGAACAACCCCCTAGTGGCCGACCACCCCTCCTTCCCAAATACCTCAGCTGGAGGGCTGGCGGGCACTGGTCCCGTGTTGCACAGTTTTCGTGTCTATGACCTCCGCCACAAGAATGACAAAGACTATCTGAAGGTGGATGGTGCAGCCAAAAACTCCTGTGTGTCCAAAGATGTCCCTAACAATGTGGACTTGTCCAAGTTTGAGGGCTGTGTGGCCGATGGGCGGCGGAAGCCTGTGCTGATGTGTTTTCTGTGCAAGCTGTCTTTTGGCTACAGCCGTTCCTTTGTGACACATGCTGTCCATGACCACCGTATGACCCTGAATGATCAGGAGCAGAAGCTGCTGAGCAACAAGCACGTCTCTGCCATCATCCAGGGCATCGGCAAGGACAAAGAACCTCTTATAAGCTTTCTGGAACCAAAAAACCCCCCAAACTCTGTGCTACCCCAATTTCCCTCACCTGCCAACTTCCTAGGGCCAGACACTGGGCTCCACGGTTTGTGGAACGCTTTCCACAGTAGTGGGGAGAGTACCGATTCCCTTCAGGCAGGTTTTGCCTTCCTGAAGGGCAGTGCCAGCAGCTCCTCCAATGACCAAACCCTTAGAACCCAAACCATGCCAAAGGCTGAGACCAACCCAAACCTCGGGGGAGGGGCTGGTGCTCACAGAACCCCAAGCGGGAGTTCTGCTGCTGCCACTGTTGGCAACCTGTTAGGTCGGAACTCTGATAGTGACTGCAAGGGCCACGTTAGGGACACATGCACTTTGCAACCCAATGGGTCGGACCTGAGCCAGTACCCACATGTCAAGCGGGAGCCCAGTGCAGTTGGAGGAGAAAGTCCAGAGCAGGATGATGATGCTTACTCCAATGGTGGTGGAGTAGAAATGGAGGCAGATGAGGATGAGGATCAGACCATGGCGATGACAGGCCAACGGGCCAACAGCACCAGTAGCAAAGATTTCCCTATCTTAAACCAAAGTATTTCCCCCTTTTCCAACAGTGTGCTAAAGTTAAACAGTGACAGCAAAGGCCCTGCATCCACCTCCTTTTCCTCCCTGCCTGCATGTGAGAAGCTGGAGATGGAGAAGAGCTGCCTGTCCACTGCCCTGGCAGCAGCCAGAGAGCGGGAAAGCAGCAACGACTCAACCAGTGAAACTCTGGCAGGACAGGATGGGTCGTCGCCATCCTCCCACCCCCTTGACATGATGATGTTGCGCAGAGATGATGAGAGTCCTGGACCTCTGCATCAACACACAGGAAATCCCAGTACGCCTGGAACTCCAGGGACACCTGGTACCCCTGGTCCAGGGGAAGGGTCCCCAGGTAGTGGGGTGGAGTGCCCCAAGTGTGACACGGTCTTGGGATCTTCGCGATCTCTAGGAGGGCATATGACGATGATGCATTCACGTAACTCCTGCAAGACCCTGAAGTGTCCCAAGTGTAACTGGCACTACAAGTACCAGCAGACGCTGGACGCCCACATGAAGGAGAAACATCCAGAGTCTGGTGGATCATGTGCGTACTGCCGTACAGGACAGCCTCACCCTCGTTTAGCCAGGGGCGAAAGCTATACCTGTGGATACAAGCCTTTCCGCTGTGAGGTCTGTCTATCTCATTTTTCTTTTCTATGGACTTTCAAAAATTTTCAAATTATGATAATTTTGTTTTTATTTGTCTGGGTTTTATAAGCCAACTTCGATCTTTGATTTAACAAAAACAAATCACTCGGTTTGGTGGACATATGCTAAAAGAAACATACCATTGTTTTAGCAATATAGATGATGTACACCATGCATATCATACCCTGTATTCATTCTTACCTTTTAGGTATGCAACTACTCAACCACCACCAAAGGCAACCTAAGCATCCACATGCAGTCAGACAAGCATTTGAACAACGTACAAACGCTCCAGAACGGTGGCACTGAGGTACAATACAACCACAACCATACCCATACCCATACCCATGCCAATCCTGTACCCAGTGCCAGCCTTGGTGGAGTCTGCGGTGCACCCTCGCCATCAAAGCCCAAACAGAAGCCCACTTGGCGTTGTGAGGTAATGAAACAACAGTGTCATTGTAGCGCTGTGCTAGCTACATACCAAATTGCTTCTTTCAATGTCTGAACAATAAGACAGTTATTTCCCTCAGCATCACTATGTCTATTATTCTTCTTGGCCACATCATCTGACCTCTACTCATTATAATACAGAATTTTTCAAACAGTCTAGCATCATCTCCAAATATTGTAGAACTAAAATAAATTCAGGATCTGCATTAAAAGGCAGATCTGCATTCAAATGCATTAAAAGTGCTGTTGTTTATGAACGTAATATACATATAAATAATATTGTCTAATGGATAATTGATTATACAATTAATTATAATTGTATTTGAAGTGCAAAACAATGCTTTGATAATGATAAAGAAACTAGCATCGTCAGACGCCCTTAAAAGTAAATGTATCCCACCTTTCTTCCAACAGGTGTGTGACTATGAGACCAATGTTGCACGGAACTTGCGAATCCATATGACTAGCGAGAAACACATGCACAACATGATGCTGCTGCAGCAGAACATGAAGCAGATCCAACACAGCCTCCATATGGGCCTGGCCCCAGCTGAGGCAGAGCTCTACCAGTACTACCTGGCTCAAAACATGGGCCTGGCAGGTGTAAAGCTGGAGAGCCCAGCAGGCAGCAGTGGCCCAGATGCTCAGATGATGATTAACCCGTTCCAGCTAGATCCTGCAACCGCAGCGGCTCTTGGATCTGGTCTAGGTGAGTGATACTAGAATTACAATTAAATAATAGTTTTACCGTATAGTCAATTAAAACGCAAACAAGGCATTTCTACTGAGGGTGTGACAAAGTATTTGGCTTTTTTATTTATTTGCCCTTGAGCTTCTTTTTTTTTATTTCTTCTGCTCATCTTTCACTTTCATTTCTATGTGTTTAGTCTCATATATCTGATGCCATCTGGGTATTGTTTTTTTTTTTTTATCTCTGCGCCTTTCCTTTGTTGCTCTTCATTTTTCTTCATTCCCTCTAACCTTTTCTTTTTCTGTGCCCATCCTTTTTACCTGGCCCCCCCTCTCCACACCCTCTTCTCTTTTTCTCTACCTCATATCTCTGCTCTCATATTGTCCCTCTGTCATTGTCTCCTGTCTTTGACCCCTCTCACTGATTAAAAAATGATTATGAGACGCCACATGAGAATTATTCTTAATCTTTCATTTGTAATTTTCTTAAGTCAGCTTAATCCCTGCCCATACACACCCCACCCCACCTTTGCTCACCCTGGAGAGGACTCACACTCAGATACACACACGTACACACACTCTCACACAGCAGGAAGCGGATTCCCGTAGGAGTGAGAGAGATTTAACAATGACCCTGTAGTGTTACACACCCACTCCCTCTTCTAGTGTGGAGGTCACAGCCCAGCCAGCAGATGTACTCTCACTGAATTACACTGATAACACACAGCTCCCCATAGTGAGCACAGCTGTACATAGGTTTAGTAGATGGTGTGCGCAGGATATTTATAAATTCAACTCACACAAACATGCACACTTACATGAAGGATGAATATTCGTGGTGACATGCATAGACACTATTTAGATATACACATTCTAAATTGCATCTCACATTTAGCATCTCATTCAGGTAAAAGTGTGCCACGGTTTTAATTAAAACAGCACACACCGCCACACAAACACTCATCTAGTCATCCACTAATTGAGGGAATATACTTGAACTATAAAAATTAAAAAGATTCAAATGATTTGTAATTGTTAGATCCTCTGTGCTCCCAAACACAGTGTTGAGATATTATCTGAAAAATGACATGATTAGCTTTGGTAACAAGACAATGAAGGGATCAAACGAAAGAGTTAATTACATTTCTATGAATGGCAGATCTTTTCTTTTTTCCAGGGTGGGCAGTCGGAATAAAGAGAAAACTTGTATAATGCATTGATCAGCTTTTCAAATCTCTGCGTGGATGTGAGAAAAGCCTGCAGCCCTAAAACCGTTGTCCCACCATTGCTGAGAGCAGTAATTAAAGCTACCTGATGAGCGAGTTAGCAAGTTGAAAAGGATGATTGTAATTGATCCTGATTCAATCCTATTAGGGTTTTTTATAGACAAGACTTTGTAAGGAGCCCTAGCCCTCTGTGAGGCTTTATTTTATCAAATCCTTTTGTGTGAGAGAGGCCTGCATGGAGGACTCACTTTTCTCTCCACACTTAATTTCATTAAAAGAGCTTTTTTCTCTTTCTCTCTCTCCTTTATCCCTCCCTATGTATGCCAGCCTTTCATTTTCATCTGAGCTTTGTCGCTCTGTCATACCTCTTTGTTTTGATGTATCTTTCTGCGCGTACTGCCTGCCTTCTATCTGACATATTATCCTTCTATGCTTCCATGTATGAAATCCTTATGAGAGCCCTAGGTTTTAAACACCTTTTTGGCACTCCTCTTTGCTGATTAACTTTGTTTTTTCACACATTTTCTCCCACAGTGAGTAGTGACCTCTCAGCGGAGTTGCGTCTTGCCAGTGGTCAACTGATGGCAGACGACCTATCCCTGGTGTCCTCTGGTGGAATGGGGGGTATGTCCTCATCCGACCCCTCCCTCTCCTCCTTGTCTCCACCTATCAACGACCCCTCACTGCGCCTCTACCAGTGTGCTGTGTGCAACTGCTACTCCACGGACAGCCTGGAGACTCTCAACGCCCACGTCAACGCCGAGCGGTCTTTGCCCGAAGAGGAGTGGCGCTGCGTGGTTGGCGACGTCTACCAGTGCAAGCTCTGCAGCTACAACACCCAGCTTAAGGCCAACTTCCAGCTGCACTGCAAGACAGACAAGCACATGCAGAAGCACCAGCTGGTGGCTCACATCAAGGAGGGAGGCAAAGCCAACCAGTGGAGATTAAAGTGTGTGGCCATTGGCAACCCTGTGCACCTCAAGTGCAATGCCTGTGACTACTACAGCAACAGCGTGGATAAACTGAGACTACATGCCACCAACCAGAGGCATGAGGCTGCCATCCGCCTCTATAAGGTAACAACACATTACTATTTTTGCCAGACACTGATATTATATTTTACATAAAGCTATAATAGCATTCTTACTGGTATGCGTCTCAGGGGAACACCATTCATTTTAAGGTCAGATTGAAAAACAGCACACATTTTTTTGTTTACAAAGAATTTGCCCCATCCTCTTGACTGCACTGTCACATGGATATAAGGTTCCCATGAGAAGGGAATGGCCGAGATGGAAAAGGTCACTGGTGGAGCACCCAGGATGATTCCATCAGATATGGGTGTATGTCCTGCTTATGACCAGCTTGCAGTACGGTTACTGTTAATTATACACAAGTCACGTACTATCAGCAAGTTTAAAATGTTTGAAAGTTTTGATTATCTTCAGCTGTCCGTTCAGCTTGTTTTCTTTCCAGCTGTAAATAATTCCGGAATAATTCAAGAATGTGCTTTCATCATAAGGGTGTAGAGCCTATAACAACTTGATTAAGTTTGAGTATTTAAAGTAAACCACATTCTATTGATAACTTAAAGAAACAAACGTTATAATTAAAAAAATATATATCATATTTGTTTTTTAAATTTATGTAAAACAATGACTTCACTTTTTTTTTATGAAAGTCTACATATATGTGAGTTTATTTTATTGAAAATATTTCAGTATTAATATTTCCAGAAGCACACACATGATCATTTGTGTACACGTTCACACAGTTCTTCTGCAGACAAACCTTTTTTTGCTTGGGAATATTTAGTAGTGACTTTTCATAGGGTTACCAAACTAGTTGCCCAGCAGAGCAATAAAGTCACTTACTTAAGTAATTAAACACTTCGCTCTCTGAGCAATAAACTGTTCCTCCAAAGAAATTCCAACACAACCAATATTTGGCATCTTTCTTCTCTCCAATGTATTTACGGTGATTTAGTTTGTCAGACGTCTCCTCCAGCTTAATAAGATGCTGTTACATTTCCGAGGCCTTGCCCTACAGGACGGGATCAAGTGCATTACATTAATGAGGATTTCTTTACTACTGTACGCGACATTTGGCAGTGGGAGGTGTTTGTTTGTGTATGGGTGTGTACGTTGTGCCTTAAATGTAGAGACAGTAGTAAAAGGATATAAAAGTGTCTTCAATTGATGTTTTTTAAATATACAACTACAACGTTATTACTTATCCTGCAACGTTTGTATTATAATAATAAGCCCGTTCACAATTATTTAGTCTTATTGTCAAAGTATGAAAGTAAAATGTCAGCAATATTTGAAAAAAAGTTTAAACAGGAAACCAGAAGTGTTGCGTCATTGTTTTGCATGTCCCAAGTAAGACTCAAGTCAAGTGAGGCAAGTCCTGAGTCAAGTCAAATACTTCTCTGGGCTTGGGAGAAGGTATCAAGTATGTTTAAGTCCAAAATGCTAAAGTTGAGTCACAAGTCATTGCTGATAAAGTCCAAGTCGAGTTGCAAGTCTAGAGTCAAAGTCTAGAGTCAAAGTCTAGAGCAGAGGTGGGCAAACTACGGCCCGCGGGCCGGATACGGCCCGCCGAGTATTAATATACGGCCCGCCGAGTATTATAATTATTATAACATTAAAAAAATATATTAAAAAAAAGTTATTAAAAAAATATATAAAAAAAAGTTTTTTATTTTAAATAATTATAAGTTATAGTAAAGACCGCTGTAGCGCTTCTCCGTTACCAAGTTCAGTTTCCCGAAGCACGATGACCACAACAGACCAGCGTTGATGTTTCTTCATGCTTATTTATTGCACAGCGCTCTTTTAGGCTTTCCGTGTGTGCAGCGGCTGTCATTCAGACGCTGTTGTGGGACTACGGATAATATTATGAACCCAGACACCATGGGGTTTGATGTTCCGACGTATGTGGAGTTTACACAACAAGTATAAAGCAGAACTGGTGGTTATTTCCAAGGTGGATGGCAGAATCGGTATCCGTTTTACGGAGATAAGACCGGCGCAGTTCCTGGAGGAGTCGGAGAAATTCACCGAGCTGTGTGCGGCTACGGATAATATTATGAACCCAAACACAAGGGTGTTTCATGTTCCGACATGTTTGGGACTTCCACAACAAGTATAAAGCAAAACTAGTGGTTATTTATTCCATAATCGATACCGGAAAAGACAGCTCTTTTTCACGGAGAGACCCGACGGCGATAAGCCACGCCCCCTTTGTCAAACACTCTCCATCCATCTGATACTGGCCCGGCCCGTCTGTCAAATTTTTTAATTCAATGTGGCCCCTGAGCCAAAAAGTTTGCCCACCCCTGGTCTAGAGTCATCAAATTTGTCATGTGACTCGAGTCCACACCTATGCAAGAAACTGAGATAAGATTAATCTGCAACATTACATTTATAAAAGGAGTCTTACTCCATAAACCCACCAGACTTATGTCAGAAATATCAATCATTTTGTTGTGAAAGATGTTCCTGCATTGCACAGTGATCTTGAAGGAATTACATATATTCTGAAATCTGTGTCTGATTCTTACTTACAGTTCCAAGCCTTGAGTGGATTAAGCACACTGGCATTCTTAAGGTTATTTAAAACAGTCGTAGTTGACTTAAACAGGATGTACGTATTGACACAGGATTGGTAGTTTGGCAAGGCTGAACTTGGCACGGGATGAGTTGGAGATGTCTGTCCTCAGGGATTGTTCACTAATTGCATTGAAATATTTACAGTGGATAAATTCTTTATAAAAGTGCTGCTTCCACATTGGCCCACATATAGCTAACCAATAGGAGCAGCTTGATTAGCCCACACTAATCAGATTCTCCTTACTGTCAGAAGAAGACTTCAGCATCGGTGTGTGTGTGTATGTGTGTGTGTGTGCGTGCCTGTGTGCCTACATTTGTTGAGCCGCTCTTTAAAAGTTGATTTAAAATGACGCAATAGCCAAATAGGTGAACACTGGCAGCTATGTAATCCTGCAATGAAATCTATTTCTAACAGTTGTGATTAAATGTACAAACCCAAGAAGTACAATAAACAGTTCAGAAATAGGAGGCTTTCCTAATTTAGATCTTATTTTGCTTTCCAAGAAATGTAAGTAAAGCAGGGGAGTAAAGTTTCCGGCACACACAAACAACAGTGTGTGCTGGCAAGTGAGAGTCATCCGAATGCCCCCTCCGTGCACCCATACGCCCCTGTACCTCATCTACCCACCCACCCACCTACCCCACAAGCCTCAACAAATCTGTTCCACAGATGACGCTTTTAATGCCTCTGGCAGAAATCCCACTATTTTACCCTTGGACATGTGGTATTAAAGGAGAGAGAGGCCGAAAGAAAGCATAGAGCAGCAGAGCAGAGGCAGAGGGAAAAAAAATCATTTCTTTATTTGACCAGAAAAACACCTCTCCTTTTATGTATTGGCAGAGGTGAAAAGCACATGGGGATGGAGGTAGCTTGGCCGGGCACATAAAAGATCCGAGTGTTGACGACTTTACCATCTGTTTTTTTGGAAACACAGAATATCTTTATGGCATGGGAAACCATTTGAAGATACAAACAAAAAGCATATTCAGGATATTTTATGGCTGCTTTGTGCTTTGCATTGGAGTACTTCTAAAGGGAAGTGAGAGTTTGAAAGTGTGTTTTTCCAGACTTTGAAACTGCAAGAGGCAAATGACATTAACAGCACATGGACATCAAGTCATCTGGTGTCCAGGGCACAGCAGGTGGCGCAGGAAGTCATACGCCTTATATGGAAAAAGCGGAGGTCCAAGCCTGGCTGCTTATTGGAGAAGAAACATAGGAAATCCGATTCGTTTGTTTTTAATAAGAGTCTACCGCACAAGCTGTTTTCTTTCACATTATCTCTCATGAAACAAAATTTAGTCTGTGTGTAAAAGTGTGTCGAGAACCTTACTTTAGTATTATCACATCTGCCAAGTGCAAATCTTTATCCCCTGGAGGCACTTAAAATTACAAAATGGAAGATGTTTTAATGTAGCGTTTGTATGTGAGCAGCCTGTGAGGTAAGCTCTGCATTAAATGTTGCCCTAGCATAGCGTGTCCATTGCTGGCCTGGCTCATGTTTGCCTTAGCGTTGAGTATGATGATGTATGGCTTCGTTATGATTTTTAATAACAAACACTGGCCTTAATACACATGGAGACAGGAGTAAATCTGTCATTGCCATTCACAAGTGCTGCAGGGCTAAGTAGGGGGTTTAGTTTGTAGGGAGCATGTGTGTTTGTGTGTGTGTGTGTGTGTGTCCCCACAGAGCTTTGAGGTCTAGAACAGGGCTGTTCTTGCCCCTGGGTCATTAGAAGTGGAGAATGTTCATGGTCAGTGTGGCATGGTCAAGGACCACACACACATGCACACACACACTCTGTGTCTCATAGGCCATGGCACCTGTTTCTCAGATGGCTGTCCGAATGAATCTTTAACTGTCCTCAGCCACCACCACCACCACCCCACCCCGGTCTGTCTGTCCAGCTTTCCGTCATAATTCAAGCGGAAATGGACGTCCGGGGTCCACTGCACATTTCCATATCTCTGTTTTTCTTTTCATTCTTTTTTCCCTTACGCTCTCCTTTGAACTCTTAGGCTTATAAAATGCTCAACTTTTTATGATAGAGATGGAGGGAGAGAGGGAGGAGAGACATTTAGATATAGCGGTTTGTTAGTGGGACATACAGAGAATGAGAACACAGATAGAAGGTGTCTCTTTCTGACGCTGTCTCCCACTTTTTCACTCCCTCCGTCTTACCCACTCTCTTTGTTTTGTCTCTGACTGTCTCTTTCTCCCATTGTCTCTCTCTTTTTCTATTTCTCCCTTGGGGAGCCGCAGATAGGCCATCTCATTACCCATGATCCTCTTGGCAACACCATGGCCGGGAAATGAGGGGTGGGGGGAATTAAATGAGGGGGGATGATAGAAGGAGGGAGGGATGGAAGTAAAAGAAGAAGAAGAGGAAAGGGGGCTGGATTTATAGATGCATCAAAAGGAGAGTGTCCTTTTCTCAATTTCATTATCGTCTCCTTTTCTTATTTTTTTTCTTATTATTTTTTTCCGCTTTTTTTCATCAACCATCTTTTTTTCTTTCAATCTCCCAACTATGCGCCCCCCCCCCCCCTCCCACATTTTATTCTCCTCCATCTCCCTCAGATGGAGATGGCTGTGCTTATGCATCTGTGATATTAAGTCTACCGCTGTGCCTTGGCTATTAGCAAGGGTCAACCCTGCCCACTCTCATTTGAAAATCAAATGGCCCTATATATATGCAGCCCAAATTATTGGACTGTCATTTGGACTTGTGTGATGGGGAAATGGACAGGAGATTGACTCTCATAGATTTGCATAAAAAGCCATTGTGCCTGTCCCCGGAATTGAAAAAGAGACTGGATCTATTTCAAATGCATGGCATCATTTATGACACACACACACACACACACACAGACACACACAGACACACACACACACACACACACACACACACACACACACACACACACACACACACACACACACACACACACACACACACACATGCATGCATATGTGCATACAGAGATATGGTATTACATAAATTCATAAAGACACACTCACACATACAGTAACTGCACTCAAATACAATAGTCTTGGTTATCAAGTTACCATTTTCCACTTGAGCCCATGTCCACTTGTTCCAGACACTGGCTCTTGATCACTGCGTCCTTGTCTCGCAGACAGACCTAAAGAGTTTCTCTTCAAAAAGGAATATTTTGAGACACTTGCTACTTGACTGCAAGACATAGATTTTCATGTTCTGTCACTGAGACTGATGATGCAGCCAGCCGCCGAGAGTTCAGTGCTGTGAACCTGACCAGACGAATGAATTCACGTCAGTGTTTTTACCAGAAAGGTTGTCTCTCTGTCTGTCTGTGTGTGTCTCTCTCTCTCTCTCTCTCTCTCTCTCTCTCTCTCTCTCTCTCTCTCTCTCTCTCTCTCTCTCTCTCTGCCGGTTAGTAGATTATTCAAATCGTCTCCTCTTTCACCTGCGTGGAGATTACAATGGAAATCTCTCAGAGGTCCGGGGGTGAAGTGTGGGGGATGGAGGGTGGTGGCTAATTAAAGCATAAAAGCAGGTGTGTTTGTGTGTATATATGCTGTTGCTTTGTGTGTTTGACAGAAAGGTTTGAATGGATGGACTACCCCACCCTTCCCCCTTCTTCCCAATAATCCTCATAGATATTAATAAGAGTTTCGCCCATTCTCTCTCCAACGCCTTAAACAGATGGCCGGCAAAGCATTAGTCTCAGTGTGTGTGTGTGTGTGTGTGTATGTGTGTGTGTGTGCAATGTCCAGCTTAGGTCCAGCTCCTGATTGACACTCATTCGTAATGTTTAATTACCCTAGCCAGCTTCCCCCTCCTCTCCTTTCTACTTCTCGACCCTCCGGTGAATTAGTTAAGGCCGGCAGACTGCGCTGGGAGAAACCTTCTTTTCTTCGGTTTGCAAGGTGTGTTTCTCTGTAAGTGTAAGACAAAGAAAGAGACAGGGCTGTTTTTCTCATATTAATAGCCAGATGTGATCCTCTTCATAATCATCCCCAGTCCTCTCTAAGCTGTGGGTCATTTGGGCCGGGCCGGGGCCAAGCCATTTGTCCATGTGTAGGGGACTGTGAAGCAGATCGAGGCTGACAGGTATGGGAACGATAGCAGAGAGAGATGGGGAGGGAGGAGCGGGGGGGGCTCAGGGTATTCCAGACCACCAGAAGGAAGGGAACATTGCAGGGATGCAGGAACAAAAGAAGCTAGCAGGAGTTTGTCTTTTTTTGTCTTTTTTTTTCCCCTTGGCTCATTTGAACCCTCCCACCCTCGCTATATCTCCAACACCCACCCAAATACACACTTCCCTCCTCCTCCTCCTCCTCCTTCTCCTCCTTCCATCCCTACACCCCCTACTCACACACTTGTCTCCATCCTCAACTCCTCCCCATTACTTATTTTCTCTGGGGTCTTGATCATCCTGTTGGGACAAAGATAACAAGAGTGTTTTTGAAGAAGAAAAAAACTGTAAAAAAAAAAAAGGAATCATCAAAGCGGGCGCATGATCTCAAATATGATCTCTCCGGGGCACGTTGCCTTCACTTTTGATACCTTGATTTGATCAGAGCTGACATGGGAGCGAGATCAGATAAATATTTTTTGTAAGTTCATTAGCGTTACTTTTGATTTCACCTGACATTAAAATGCGTGCCTAATTTGTCTGAAAGTTGTCTTAGAAATCTTAGACTCGTAAAGCTTTATGTACCAATTAGGGACAAGTAGGTGTTCTATTCCTGAAATAGTCTGAAATGTTACATCAGCTTTAGAATGGTATTTAGATAGAACAATAACTAATTCCCCCTCTCATGAAGCGATCAGGATATTGATATGGACCAAGTTGAACTGAAATACTCCTCAACGCCTTTCAAAATCAATAATCAATCGATTGGAGGTAATTGTGCCTCCCTTGGAATGGTCCCAAGTCTCTCTCTCTCTGTCGCTTTCTCTCTCCTTCTCACACTCTCTCTGTTATTATCAGCATGTGGCCCAGTATTCGGCCTTTCAGCATTCCAGCTGTAATTGATTTTAACCATTAGGTGCTCAGTGAATAGATAAGTAGTGGGAGATATTCGATTAATACGGTGAAAAAGAGAGACGAGGATGAAAAGAGAGGGAAAACCAGGCAGGGAGAAGGATTGAGGGATGTTGTCGGACAGCTGGAGAAAGAGGAACTGACCTGTCCTGCTGTCTATCTGTCTCTACCACTAGTCTTCCATCCTCGCAGCAGCACAATACCGCTGACCTCCTGTGAGTTCAAGCAGCTTAGTTTCTGCGAGTAATCCTTAATGCTTTGAAATAGACCTGATAGAAAGCCTACTTACTTGTTCGGGATTAATGTGGGTTGGGTTGGGTTGGGGGTGGAGGGTCCTGAGTTTTTCGGCACATTTAGTTAAATTAACCCATTGGAATGACCATATTCAACTCTAATTGTGGACTTATTTG
This sequence comes from Myoxocephalus aenaeus, assembly GCA_038501785.1. Taxonomy (NCBI): domain Eukaryota; kingdom Metazoa; phylum Chordata; class Actinopteri; order Perciformes; family Cottidae; genus Myoxocephalus; species Myoxocephalus aenaeus. Next base: position 6,146,415 of record JBAMJR010000140.1, read on the forward strand.
CTCAGGAAACAGGAGTTGACTGTCTTCTCAAGCATGTTGCACTTTATCGGCAGACAGATGGGAGACTTCCATTGAACATCTTTGTATATTATCGGCCTCATGCATTAATACTTTTAGATTTAGATGTACTACTATGGCCTGAGTGCTGTTATTTCTTTCAGTAGTTGCACATCCCCTACAGAGGCCATTTTGAATCTGAGTGCTGCTGACGGTGGTATTGCTTCCTAAGATATAAGTCAGACTTTTTTTTGCTCTGTTCTTTCTCCTCTTTTCCTCATTCTGGCAGGAGTGTAGGTTAGGACTAGGGGTAGGGGTGGATGGCGGGGTGGGGGGAACAAAGGCAAACATTTGAGTAATCTTCAAAGAGCCCATTGGTATGTTGAGTGGACGCTGGTATGCGGACCGCAGCTGAGGCTTTTTCAAGGGAAAACAATATCCTTCCTTTAGACGGCCTGGGCAAACACTACCAGCCAGGCGACTGCCCAGTGCTGCCACCGCTATCAGCTTAAACCCCCCCACCTGATCCCCCCTTACGCAGTAAATGGTAGGGTCCTCTAATGTTGCCGGAACAGCACTGAGCTCATCATTATGGGTTTATGGGGGTAGACAGAACATCACAGGTTGCCGAATGTTTGGCTGGCTGAGCTTATATGGCGTGTCGGAAACTGTTGCAGAAAGTAGTTATCTCTGTGTGAGACAGTCACTATTTAAATGTCTTGAGTTTCGATGAAGAGGGATGAAGCAGAGCGAAAGAGAAAGACGCTCCTCCGCCTTGTGTAGCAGGGAGGGATCAAGTGTGCCATCTTGTAGGTCAACTGCAAGGCATTTGATTTCCTGTGGCCAAATGCAAAACGGTGCTACTGAAGAGGCGCTTTCATTGTGCTCTGCCTGGCAGAGGTACCACTCCAGTGTGCACACACACTTATACACAGCTTTTACATAGAACAAGTCCCATTGTTTCTCAGGAATAAGGCCTAAATATTACATTCACTTTCAGAAAGTTAAAGATTCTGTTACATTATACATAGTATTGTGTAGTATTTAAACGTAGGTAGATTAAGCAGCGCATGTGTGTAGTGATGTAGC